>PVJD01007697.1:0-80940 GCA_004026545.1 Mormoops blainvillei | reverse complement strand
CTCTCCAAAAGACAATTTCTGGCCTGCTTTCTGAGTTTCCCGCCTCAGCTCCAAGGAGGAAAGCACCTATTCTCCGCCCTTTTTCACCATTCCAGGCCTTTACCGCTTCTCTCCCCAGAATGGCCCGAAACTACGGGGGTGGGGCGGGGGGCAAGGGGGGCGGGGAAACCTCTGCCCTGGCTCGGCCTTTCTAGCCACGGGCCAGAGTGATTCTGCCTGAAGGAGTCGCCTGTTTCTGGGACCCAAAGGCACAGGCATTCAGAACCAGGCTACTGCTCTTATTTAGAGAGGGCTTAGAAGACTCCCAGTTAGGTGGATCTTTTTCTCACTTTACTGATGAAGACTCACCCCTGCACAGCCGACTGCGTGTGAAGCCCCCGGACATTAACAAAGTCCTCGGAGCCACGGCTTTCCAGGGCTGTGAACAAAGAACTGCCGTTTTCTGCTTTGTTGCCCTGTGTTCGTCATGCAGAACCTCACATAATTCCCGTTGAAGCCCGGAGGCCTTTTGAATCCTCAGCATCAGACGTCATCAAGTCAGTTAACCTTTTGCCTTCCACTTTCATCACCCTGAGCTCCAGTTTCCTCATCCTGCTTCTTCCACAGCCATTTTCACCCTTTCTTGTCCACGCTGCACCTTACTTAGTGTCCATTCGTCTCCACCACCTCTCTCATCTACAGACTCCCTCCTGTTTTTCTGCTACAGTGCTTTGGGTTGCTAAGTATTTCACATTCTCCCGCCCTGGAATCATTTGGAATATTTTTTTATGTTTCTCTGCACTACGGCAAGCGTTTTCTCCTAGGTAAAATAGACTAGCATGGAGCACACATTGGTAAATACAAGCCTAAATTACTGCAAGCCTAGTGTGTTTTGAAAACGAAGGGGGGGCGGAAATAAAAATGCAGTTTTGGGCCCATTTCAGGCTTGTATAAATAAATATTGTTCCTTGCTTAAGTGCATGCTTTGTTGGGCATACATTTTAGTGATGTATTCATGTATGTGAAAAGATGATTCAGAATGATCATGTAACAGGATTCCACCTTAAGCACATTTGAACCCGACACCTTGATGTGATAGAATTTTTGGAAAGAAGATGCTTTAAACAGTTCTTGTGCCTTTTCTTCATGTCAGTATCTTGATCAGAAAACATTCTTTGTGATGTGAACCAAGAAACAAAACAATGAGGAAGGATTGAAAATAAATACTTGTGGCAGGAGGGCAGACTTAATTCTAAAAAGACTGGAACAGAGGGCCTTAAAAATAGAATAAGATTTACTTATATCCAATGCAATTGTATTTTATCTTGGAAAACTTTATTTGTTTTAAAGTACGTGTTCCTTATCTAGTCTTTCTATTTCTTCGGTATTCAGGTCAAAATGTCAACCTATTGTGAAGATATGCAAAGTGTACATTTATAGCAGGTATTTTGGGGCTAGAATGGTATGGATGTTTTATTTTGCAGACCAATTAACAGCAGTTATTTATGATGTTTCATGCTTGATGCCAGGTCAGTTTTCTAAATACTGCCAAATTCAGCTTTCTCTCCTATAATAGATTGGAAAAGAAAAATGACTTCTGCAGCTTTTTCAGGGGTTTTTTGTTTTGTGTTGGTTTTCTTTTTTGGGGTTTTTTTTTTTTTTTTGCATTAAATTCTAACTCTTGAAAAAGGGGCTGTTAGATGCTATATATGTTTTTTTTAACTTGCCCAAAGTCACTCAGCTAGCATGTTAGATGCTGTATTGTAAGGAGCTTCCCTTTCCTCTCCCTATATGTATACACTGAACAAGCATCATTATGGCCATGTTAACATAATTTAAAAATTCTTTTTTCTCTCACCCTAGCACAGTAGTTCCAAACCTGGGGTGCAGTTTTTCCTTTCAGGAGATATTTGGCAATATATAGAGACATTTTTAGTTGTCACAACTGAGCATATGCTACTGGCATCTAGTTGGTAGAGGGCAGGGATGCTGCTCTACTTCCTGCTATGCACGGAAGATCCTCCCACAACAAAGAATTAGCCCCCGCAAAATGTGAGTAGTGCTTAGGTTTAGAAACCCTGTCCTAATGTCAACAGTTCATTTTTTCTGTTGCCAGCCTGTGAACCAAAGGGTCAAGATTCGATTCCCCAGCCAGGGCACTTGGCTGGGTTGCTGGCCAGGTCCCCAGTAGGGGGCACTCCAGACGCAACCACACATTGATGTTTCTCTCTGTCTCCCTCCCTTCCCTTCTCTCTAAAAATAAGTAAACAAACAAACAAAAAAATTTTTAAATAAATAAATAAATAAATATCCTCACCTGAAGACATGTTCATAGATTTTAGGGCAAGAGGGGAACAGGAGAGAGAAAGAAACACTGATGTGAAAGGGAAACATTGATGTGTTGCCTCCCAAGCACACCCCTACCCGGGATTGAGCCCTCAGCCTTTTTGGAGTATGGGACCATGCTCCAACCAGCTGAGCCACCTGGCCAGGGCATGTATGTACTTTTTTTTTTTTTTAATTTTTAGGAGAGAGAGAGAGGGGAGGGGATGGAGAAAGAGAGGTAGAGAAACATCCGCGTGAGAGAGAAACATTGATGCGGGAAACATCGACCAGTTGCCCCTCATACATTCCCTTACCGGGAACTGAACCCGCAACCCAGGCATTTGCCTTGGTTGGGAATCAAAACTGTGACATTTTGCTTTGCTGGACAACACCCAACCAACTGAGCCACACCTGTCAGTGCTCGTTTGTACATTTTTACATAGTTATAATTATAGTGTACATTTTGCCTTTCTTTTTCACTTAATTTTATATTTTAAACATTTAAATGTTGATATATTGTTTTTAACTTTTTAAAAAAGATTTTATTTATGTTTAGAGAGAGGAGAAGAGAAGGAGAAAGAGGGGTAGAGAAACATCGTTGTGTGGGAGGAATATCATTTGATTGCCTTTCACATGGCCCTCATGTGGGGACCCGGCCTGCAACCCAGACATGTGCCCTGACCGGGAATTGAACTGGCGACCCCTTGACTCACAGACCGGCACTCAATCCACTGAACCTCACCAGTAAGGGCGAGTTTTTAACTTTTAAAAATTATTTTTCTCATTTATTTGAGGAATGAAAAGGAAGAAACTGTGTATTATATATTATATGTAAGATGTCTGTAAGTTTTAAATTATATTTGTGTAGAAGGAAAAAAGAAGGGTTAGGGTGAATAACTTGACTGGATATTTCAAATAAGATTTTATTTATTTATTATTGTTAGAGAGAGGGCAAGGGAGGGAGAAAGAGGGGAGGGAGAAAGAGGGGAGAGAAACATTAATGTGTGAGAGAAACATTGATCAATTGGTTGACTCTCGCAGGCCCCCAGCTGGGGACCTGGCCCACAACCCAGCCACATTCCCTAATGGGGAGTCGAACTGGTGACATTTTGGTTTGCAGAACAACATCCAACCCACTGAGCCACACCAGTCAGGGAAATATTTCAGTTTTTGTGGCCATGCTATTTACTTTGTTCTCAAGTGTCACTCAAAGACCACGAGATCCAAAGCTCATCCTTTGCTCAAAGCTAGGAGATGTGCTATAGCCTGAGGTATGGTCCTGGCCACTGGAAGGCACCTGCTATATAGGAAAAATAAGAACAAGTAGAAATAACTCTTCACCCATTCTCCCTGCCCTCTTCTCACTTTGTGTCTGTCTCAGTTTGCTTTAACAGCTTTACCACGTCATTCTTTACATTTAGAAGTTTCTGAAGGCCCCAAAACATTATAGGATGTGCTTCTTTCCAAGAGTGGACTTTTAAGATACTTTATGAGCACTTTATTCAGTATCTGCTTTGTAGAGAATAGTATGTTTGCATACTTCGTTGTGTGGGCAGTTTAGTAATAGTTTAAATTTCAGAGCATTTATAATTCAAAGACTAGATTTATATTATCTCAAGATGTGATTTTTTAGAATTTTCAATTTACTCAACCATTGGGTTTCAATAAATGTTAGTTTTGGGATCTCACAGCAGAAAAGACGGGGGGGGGTCTCAAATATTCAAAGTCATTGAAATATAAACAGCGTGATGGGGATCAATAAGTATACTGTATGAAGAGTTAATTTCAAGGTGTGGCAGAAGGTAAGACTAGAGAGACAGAAAGGAACCAGATTTTGAAGAATCTCTGGTGCCAAGCTAAGGGGTTTGAACTCTTCCTGAAGGCAATGGGAATGTTAAACAGCAAGTGATTTGCATTCAGAAAGATCATCCCGAGAGCCCTGTGGAACACAGATTGGGTGGGAGCCCGTCTGGCAGCAGGGAAATCAGTTGAGGATACTGTTGCACTAAACTGGGCAAATAATGAGGAGAACCTGCAGCAACTGTAGACATGAAGCGGATGAATCAGAAAATGATAAAAAGAGGTAGAATCTATAAATTCAAGGACTGGTGCGTCAGAGTGATATAAATGAGCGATCAAGGATGACTCCCAGTTTCCTGGCTTAGGAAAATTTATATGTAAAAATTTATATATAAAAATTTATATATATATATACACACACACATAAAATATGTATGTTTTGGAAAGGAAGAGAGAGAAACATTGATTTGTTGTTCCCCTTATTTATGCATTCATTGGTTGATTCTTGTTTGTGCCCTGACCAGGGATCGAGACTGCAACCTTGGAGTATTGGGATGGTGTTCTAACCAACTGAGCTACCGAGCCAGGGCCTTGGGAAACTATATTGATGGTGATTTTGTTAACTGTGGAATACAGATGTAGGAACAGGTGTAAGAGAAAAGCAGATTGTTCAAACTGAGTTGTTCAATCGACAGTGGATATGCGTTGGTCTTAAATAATAGGCTCATTTTATATTGCCTTCCTAGCCTACATCCTCTTTCTGGAATTTGTACCTTTCCACAAATCCTTGCTTTGGTGGCTGTATTTGTTTGTTTTTAAAATTAAATATTTATTTTTAGAGAGAGGGGAAGGGAGGGAGAGAGGGAGAGAAACATCAATGTGTGGTTGCCTCTCGAGCACCCCGGTCTGGGGACCCGCAACCCAGGCATGTGCCCCAACCAGGAATGGAACCAGCAACCCTTTGGTTCTCAGTCCAGCACTCAACCCACTGAGCCACACCACCCAGGGCTAGTGGTCATATTTGTACTACTACTTCTAACCGATTCCATCCACTATTGATTGAATGAGGATTATACAACTTAGCTTCAGAGAGATAGGGTGAGCAACAAATAATTGTCAATTTTTCACAGTTTGAACTAAGAGAAAAAGAACGGAAATGACTTACTCTGAAAAGTAACATACATTTAGGATTTGAATGACTGTTTGAACTACTACTGATAAACAAGCAGAGAAAGTCCAGCCATGCAGAGGTGCAATTTAATAAGGGCTGATTTACAGAGAAACCCAGAGGTGAAGGACCTCATAGGTCAAGATAGACTAGTAATGGCTGTCCAGTTCCATAGCCAATTCCAGTGTAGCCGTGTTTAGTTTGGAGCGTGTGCCCTTGAATCTTACCCTTTTAGGAACCCTCCTTTAGTAGCTGGGATTGGTCGGCTGTGAGATTCAGAAAACTCAAGGTAATAATGCCTTTAAAAATGTAGAAATTTCTTTCTCTCACATAAAAGTCAAGAAGAAAGCAGTCCAGAACTGATAGCGCAGCATCTTGAAATAGTTAGAGACTCAGATTTCTTCTCTCATGGTAGTATATTGTCCTAATGGCTGACATTGTAGGGCATGTGGCTTCTACTTCATGGTGTCCAGGATGGCTGCTCAGACTTCAGCTATCCTGTCTGCAGTTCACCCAGTAGAAAGGAGGAAGGAGTGAGAAAGAGGGCATTCTGTTCCTTTAAGAACACTTCCTAGAGGTGTCACACAATTCCATTTACATCTCATTGCTCAGAACTTAGTCACAAGGCTGAATCTAACATTAAGGAAGGCAGCTGTGTGACAGGTCAAAAAATAAGATGTGTTATTTCTGTGGAAAAGGGGATGAATTCTACACTTAAGAATCTTTAAAATGGTAAATTTTAGGTTTCATTTATTGATCACACAGACACACACACACACCAAAGAGGAGGAAGTATAGAAAATGGTGGTCAGAGTGGGACATTTGGAGTTTAGGATTGCAGGATTTCAACAGTAGTTCAGATTATGACAAGGTTTCAGATGTACTTATGGGGGTGGATGGCTAAATAGAATGGAGATTAAAGATCACTGGTTTGGGAGGGTGGTCTAGTCTAGGCACTCGGATGAATCATGCACTTGGATGTTGATCTGCAGCCTACACTGTCCTCCTGACCCACAAGCCCCCTCTTCTTATATTCCTGCTTACCTCTAACACCTCCAAATCTCCCAGAAGCCAAGATTCCAAAGGTATTCTCAGTATCCCCAACCCCCTTTTCCTTTCAACTTCCTCTGAAACTCTCCTACTTCATCCTTACAATATGGAGGGAGGAATTATGCTACTCTCGGGGGCAAGCAACCCATGGTACAGGACTTGTAATAATTCTAACATTTACTTTCTAATAACTCACAATCTCATCTGTTTATCACAACTTGTATTAACATTTTGATATATTTGCTTCCAGTCTTTGTGTGTCTGGTTTTCAAATAGTTGTGATACTTTTACATGCTTATCATTATAATAAAGCATTTTTCCATATTACCAAATAGGCCTCATAAGGACACTATATATTCCTACTGTCTTTGGCAATCTGATACCCAAGACTAAAACCACAAGGAACTAAATAGTGCTCAGACACCTTGTGAAGAGGAGGATCTGAGTGGGGACCAGACAATGATGGTGGAATAAGGAAAAGCCTGAGAAGATATTTAGCTGTAAGTCATGGGGAGGACACATGGGGGTACAAAGATTCAGCAATGGTTCCTTTTTTCTTTCAGTGTGTGTATCGGATGATAATTAAAATTCTATGTATTTTCCACAAAAAGTGTCAATGTGAAAATAATGACTCTGGAAAACTTAGCAAGAAAGGAGAAAATAATAAAAATCTAGTTTTGCTGTTAAGAAAGCAAAGTGATTTATTGAGTTGACCAAAAAGTTTGGATTATTTTCCATAAGATGGCTCTAGTAGCGCTTAATTGTCTTTAACTTTGTTCAAAACAATTTTGTTAGATTATATTGCGACAGCTGTCATAACAGTGTACATTTGAAAAGAAACATAACCAAAATTGGTGAATTTTTGTATAGCCACTTTAATATTAAAGATGGAAGAAATAAGCAACATTTTTAGCATATTATGCTTTATTATTTCAAGAAAGATAAAAAACGCAACTGAAATGCAAAAAAATTTGTGCAGTGTATGGAGAAGGTGCTGTGACTGATTGAATGTGTTGACAGTGGTTTGCAAAGTTTTGTGCTGGAGATTTCTCGCTGGACAATACTCCATGGTCAGATAGACCAGTTGAAGTTGTTAGCAATCAAATTGAGACATTAACTGAGGACAATCAACATTATACCACGCGGGAGATAGCTGACATACTCAAAATATCCAAATCACTAAAGTTATTGGTGAAAATGGAAAACGTGTCTTTTATTTTACAGAAAAAAAACAAACAGACTTTTTGACCAACCCAATAATTATGTGGACTAGTTGCAGTATAATAATAATTACACTTATCACTACAATTTGGTTAAGATCAACTTGGTTAAAAGTTGTGTTTGAGTGTAGCAGCAGTTCTTACGCATAATGGTCCTAGTAACATAAATACCACTTCATCAATCAGCAGATATTTATCTTTTACCCACTGTGTAGTAGCCTGGCTACTTTCAGCTTTAAAAAGTTAAAGACATTATTGATGGCAGGCTTAAAATTAGCCTTAGAAGCAAGCTGAATGACTTAAAAGTCATTCAAAAATGGCAAGACATATTCTGCAAGCAAAATAAGTCATTGATAGTATAAAATTAGTAGGCTCTCTAGCTTCCATATGAGTCCTTTTATTTCCAAATATTCACTAGAAGGAACAAAGGCTCTTTTGGAATTTATAACATTGCAAGAGACCTTTGGGAGATTCTCAGATTATTAAATTGCAAACTTCAGAACTGGGCAGACAGAAAAGTTTATATTTTAAAAACACTATCATACATTTGCATGATATATGTCATGTCATTTTTTATTTTAGAAGATATATAGCTGTTCAAAGCTTTGATTTTTGTGTGTATGTGTTGTTCGCTATTTGATGTAAGTGCTCATTAAAACTGGATAACAACAATTATGCATACAAAGGTGGGCAAAAGTAGGTTTACAGCTGTGGGTACATGAAACACAGAATTCTTGTATACTTATTAATTATTGTATTATTTATTATTATTAACCGACTTTTGCCCAACCCTGTATATACATATCAGATTTCTTGTGTGCTCAGCTCATGTATTGTGTGTGTGTGTGTGTGTGTGTGTGTATACATACACACATGCCTCTCTCTTCCATCAAGGGAGAAGTTCAGTTAGATGATGTACTTCACGATCTCGAGAAAGAATTGAATCTCATGCTACTGCAGAAGCACAACTCTTTTTTGTCTGGCACCTGTTCTAGTACAGTGAGACATGCTGAGGGCTGCTTCCAGAAATCTTGAAGAACTTTCAGTGAAGGACATGGAAAACATGAAAGAAGTAAGAGCTAATAACATAAAGCTTTAAGATACCTGTGGTTCTGTTCATTGTCCGTTACATTAACACATTAAAAAGCAACATTTGAATATCATTGTGGACATTTTTTTCATGAAATACAGGGTCCGGCAGAAGTAACACCTGCTTGAGTGTGGTTGGTAGGGTAATAATATGTGAATAATAATTTATAGTTTTAGTTTTAACATTTCACCTAAAACTTCATATGGTGTGCTTGAGTGTAATAGTGTTATGTTACAGAATTACATGCTTATGATTTTGTAATACAAGATTTTATAATAAAAAGGCATTATTTGTGCCAGACCCTGTATGTCAACAGCCTGTATCGATTTCCAGTAGAAGACATGTACAGGATGACTGGTCAAACGCCCAAATAGCCTGTTCATAGTGGCATTCATTTTCTTGGTAAATTCTTCCTTGTTTCAATAACTGACCCTTCAACTGACTCTCTTGCTTATTGGCTTAGAAACCTAAGTGGATCTACTTCTCAAAGGTACTCTTGTATTAACTAAACTCACAGAGAAGTTTTTAGAGAAATAGACACCAGCTTATTAATTGACAGTAAGAAATATAATTGCTAGAGGAATCAGTCACATATGCATTGTGGCCTGATGCATTCACTCCCTATAGGTAGAACTCTTGTATATTTATTTATTATTGTATTAGTTATTATTATTAACCTACTTTTCCCAACCCTGTATGTACGTATCAGATTTCTTTCTTTCCTACATAGGTTAGGAGGCCACATTTTAATCATATGTTTACTTGGTGAACAAATGATTCTAAAATTTTGTCGTACTAGCTGGGGCTGTCTATACCTGCCCTTGTTCATAGGATATAACAGATCTACCTAGCCCTTAGATGAGTAAATAATGGTGACTTTTGGCTCTCTTATCATTCTTTGATGTTTGCAGCACTGATCACCCTACTTTCTGACGTATTCTTTCTTTAAACGAGTTAATTCTCTCAGGTTGCTTAGGAATTATCGCTCCACTCTGTTTCTACATCTCAGCTCAGATGGGTAACTTGTTGATTTTAGAATTTAACTCTTAGAGGGCAATCTGATTTCCAAACTCTTAAAGAGGACGCAGCTCCTTTAGAACAAAAGCTGGAGAACATATTAGACCATGAACTTTAACATGAGGCAGACGGGGGTGAAAAATTACCTTTAGAACTGCCTACATAACCTTGAGCAAGTAACTTGATATTTTTGAGCTTGAAAATGATAATAGTTTGTTCAAAGGTATTTCTGAGGTTTACACAGGGAATGTGAATAAACCTATTACACGCCTACTTGGCACCTAACAAGTATTTCATAAATTGTAGCTATTATTATTAGAAATAGGTATCATTCTTCCTGCCATTTTAAAGAGGAGGAAACTGAAGCTTACCAGAAGTTATAAAGCTAGACTACAATCCTGTTTTCCTTCTATAACATTCAGCTTTTTTTTATTTTAATCACCCTCACCTGAGGACATGCTTATTGATTTTAGAGAGAGGGGAAGGGAGGGAGAGAAAGATTGATGTGAGAAAAGCATTGATCGGCTGCCTCTCAGATGCGCCCAGACCAGGGACCGAACCCCAGCCTAGGTGTTTGCCCTGACTGGAATTGAACCCATGACCTTTCGGTTTCTGGGCTGACCCTCCAACCAACTGAGCCATACTGGCCAGAGCTAACATTCAGCTTTTTATTGATGTTCTGAGGAGCTGTCCGATAGGATTCAAAACAATTCAGAAATATGCAATTCAGTTATTTTGGTAGTCTACTTCTAAGCATTCTGGCCCACCCAAGTGTGCCGTTTAGCTCTTCCCCTTGTGCCTTGCATGACAAGTATCTTAGCCTCTCTCTGCCTGCTTCCTCACCTATAAAGTGGGACCATTATAGTCCCATAGGATTGTGGTGAAACTTAAGTACTGGGTTGGGCAAAAGTAGTTGTTGGTATAAAAAAAATAATACAATCATCAGCAAATAATAATACAAGAATAAACTCTGTTTCACATACTCACAACTGTAAACCTACTTTTGCCCCCACCTGGAATTTGATGTGCTTAACACCTTAGTACCTGGAGCATATAGCTAGCTTTCAATCTGTTATTATTAGGCATACAAAAGTACCTTTCGTGAAGCTGCTCTATTAACCAGAAACTATTTTTAAAGAATACCCAACAATGTGTTTCAATAGACTCTCTTAACATTTCAGACATCTTATTCAGTTTTAGCATAGGCGTATAAACATAATTGTGTAGGTTTTTCACTGTTCATGGGTATCATGACCATGTATTCTAAATCATAGATAAAAAGATTTGATTTGAAACCTAATATATTAATGGTTAAAATATTAGAGATGTTGACTGTCTCACGAAATTTGTGGTTACATGCCGTCATATCTATGGGAAACGGTTACATGCCGTCATATCTATGCAAAATCTCTGTTTAGGGAGAGAGACCCACACTAAGGAGAGCTGATTTTCTGTTTATTTCTCAGATTGTAGACCCCTTAGTATGGTGACCTCTTAATGGCTCCTTTCACTTAATAGACTTTTAATATGGGTTAAAATATGAACCATGGACTAAGAGTAAGGAAATATATTATTTTCTTTTTAGGTGGGAAATTATGCAAACCATGTCTGTAATTTACCAGAGGGAAGAGAAGCACTTTCTCATGGTTATGAAAAGGAAAACAAACACCTTAGACATGAGTTTAAAGAGCTCCAACGAAAACAGGGTAATTTCTCTTTTTGTAAAAATGTAATTTTAATCATAAAAATTAATATGTGACTATTAGAAAATTTGAGAAATGTGTTAAAGTAGAAGAAAGGGGGGAAATACTACATGTCCTCCACATTACAAAAGTATGTGTAATATTTAAGATGTATTTTCTGCCTGACTTTTTAAAGTATGTACGGTGAAATATTCTGAAATGTGTGAGAGAGTACAGAAGGGTTATTTCCTTCAACATCTACTACAACACTTACCACATTGTGTCATAATTACCTGTCTTAGCTCCCCTAGGGCAGAGATCGTGTCTTGGTCTTAGTGTAGTTTCTGTGCTCCCCACAGCATCTGCCTTATAAAGTACCTAGCACATTAAGGACTCAGGAAATATTTAATAAGCACTTTAAAGATATAAGGGAAAATACAGAGAGGACCCTTTATATTATTATTCTACTTTGTTCAGCTCCACAAATTAGTATTATTGTATGTGGTCAATGATTATATTTATCACACATTTCTTACTTCTTTGCTCAGTATTTTTCCTTGCATCTCGGATACTTCATTTGGTATCATTTTCCTTTTTTTCACTTTAGAACTTTTATTTTATGAGGGTTTATTGATGGACAAGTTTTTTTTTATTGTGACTGTCAGGTACAGGGGAGATTGAATTAATCATAGGACATATTTCCACACTCTTGTTTCTTTTTTTAATTTTTCCCTTTCTTGTTTTTCCATTGGATATATTGAGTTTTTTCTTGATGTTTAAAAGTTTGCATTCTATTTTAGTTCATATAGTGGTTGCATTTTAGAACTTTTCTTTAATTTCTTTTAGCATTATTTATTTTATTATTATTACTATTATTATTATTATTTTGACTGTTCGGAGCACAGGCTTTATTCAGTGACCAGAGAATGGAGAAGTGGGAGTTTAAACTCTCAAATCTACTTCTCCTCTTCCACCACTTTTCGTTACTCTCAGCAGGAGGATTGTTCAAGGCTCACTGCCAGAAACAGAAGATACTGTATGTCTTGCTGCCAGTGTAAATTAGCTCATGAAGAATTGGTAAATAGGGGAATGATGTCATTATAATGTGGGAGTTTATATACAATTTTCCCCAGCATGTTAATGATTTGGACTGCCAGCAAGCCTTAAAGTTTCTGCATAAAGCCCATTCATCCCACATTCTTTGAGGCTCAGTTTGGCCACATGTTTTTGCCTTGGAAGTGCTCAATGCAAAGATATCCCTAATCTTCGTGTATTATGACTTTGTTTCCATAACTCTGCAGTCAACTCCCTAAAGCAAGCTTGATTATTTTTTTAAAAAACACAGTATTTTTATTATAGTATTCCTTTATTTTTTAGGAATTGAACATATTTCTTTAAATGTACCAGTATAATTATTATGATTGTTAATGTGTTTTATAGCACTCCAGTTACACAATGACAAAGGTTGTCAGTGGTCTGTAGAATGTTTTTCAGTAAGCTCTATTGTTTTTAGTAAACAATTTTACAAAGTAAAAGTTGTTTTTCTTTTTAGGAATACCTGACAGTCACATCAGAAATGCTTACATAAAGGATTATCTTTTGAAGGCAGAGATAACATGATTTGATAATGGATTTAATGTCAGGTGGGAGAAAAGCAGAGGAATCACGGGTGACCGAGAGCTTTTTGGTTTGAGCAGTTACAGTAGCGGAGTTCCTGACTGTTCAGATGGGGAGAATATGGGAGGTTGCGTGTGGAGGAAACAGTTTGCTTTTGGACATGTAAATTTTGAGGTCTCTATTAGATATCCAAGTGGAAGTGTCAAGTAGGCAATTATGTATGTATTGGCAATTCAGTGCAATTAAGATATAAATTTGGGAGTTATCGGCACATAACTAATACTTAAAAACTTGAGATTCTAGGAAATAACCTAGGGAGAGAAAAGGAGATTCAGGGCTGGCTTATTCTAGTGTTTAGAGGTCGAAAGGATGCGAAATCAGCAAAGGAGCCCAAGGAAGACTGGCACTCGAAATAGGAGGAAAACCGGCAGAGTATGGTGTCTGAGAAGAGAAGCGACTGAAGTGTTTTAAGGAAAGGATGCGAACGACTGGGTCAGAGACCACTAGTAGGCTAGGTGGGATGAGGACACATCATGGACCAGTGGATTTGGCCACATGGAGGTCATTAGTACTTTGATGAGAGCTGTTTCTGTGGAGTAGTGGACATGAAAGCCTGACTGGAGTGGTAGGAGAGGAAGAGGGGACATGGGTATGATCAATTCTTTCTTAAAGTCGTGCTGTAAAGAAGATTGAATAAATGGTACAGAAGCTGGAGGGGGCAATGGGGTTGAAGGAAGGTTTTTTTTTAAATTGTTGTTTTTAATGGGACATATAGCATGTCTCTAAGATGATTATAATGCTTAGCTGGAAAGAAAGATTGACGAGTCAGTGCAGACAGGAGTCCATTGGAAGAGTGTTATCTTTGAGATAAGAGGGAATGGGATCCAGTGTAAAAGGGACCGGGCTAGCCTTAGGAGCAAGGATATGTACATTAAATCTCACAAGAGGGAAGAGTGTGTAGGAGTTGGCAGATTTGGTAAGAGGAGTACGTGGACGTTCTCTTCTGAGTTCTTCTCTTTTCTTAGTGAAATAAGAGGCAAGGTATTCAGCAGACAGTGAGGGTAGGAAAGGAGGTGTTGGAGATTTGAGGAGGGAAAGGAATGAAATAATGGTCTGAGTCTCTAGGGAATGAGAGAGAGAAATGATCAGGGAAATATAGGAGCTTGCTTGAGATCATAAGACATGAATTTAACGTAAAATCTATCAGCACTGGCTGTGCAGTTTCATCCAGCCGCATTCAGCTTCTGCAGTAAGGTGCAAAAGAGGTGGAGAGTTGGATTTAAGCAGATTGGAGTTTTGCCAACGACATATAATGGGAGAAAACAGGGGCAAGGGAGTTGTGAAGGGAGTTTTCAAGGGAGCGGTTATAATAATGGACTGGAATTTAAGCTGGTAAGAAACTAAATGAGAACAGGAGCAGGGTAAGGAACATTGAACAAAGTGTTTAAAGTCAATGGATTATAGTTTTTAGTGTGGCTGAAAACTTATTGAAATCATGCTCCTAGAAATACATGGGAAGGAGTAATTGGAGAATAAGGACTCTCATAGTTGAGACTAGGGAGAGGCTCCTGTTGTTGCCAATGACAATGCCTAGGGAATTAGTATGGAGCAGGTGGCCAAGAGAGGGTAGAGGACTAGATCTTTAGAAGTTAGCTGGTGGAAGGACTGACAAGGCAGGGCACTACAATATTGAAATCACCAAGAATTTTGGCAGGATTAGTTGAGTGACCTTGGGCAAGTTATTTGGTTTCTTGGTGTCTGAGTCCTCTCAAAAAGCATAATTCCTACATCATTGAGTTGTTGTAAGGATTAGATAAGATAAATTTATCTCACTTAGTACAATACCTGCCATATAGTAAGCACTCAATAAACAAATCTTAAAGTTATACAAGAACAAATTTTAAACTTCTGCAAGTAGCAAGAATATCTACTGCTTTTGAGAACATTTCTCATGACTTTTATGTTATAATTTTGAAAATTTGCAAACACTCCAGAGAGATGGGGAGAAGTGTAGTAGTATTATTATAGCTTATTTTTAAAATTACTTTATTATCTAATTAAGAACTCGTTTAACATCTTATAGAATATTTACCTGCATTTCTTTTAAGTTTGTTTCTGTTATTTCTTCCTAACAGAAGCACGAATAAAGGAGGCTGAAGAAATGTTGTATCAAGAAGACTCTGAAATAGCTCTGAGTAGCCTCAATGAACAGATTACGTACTTACGGGCGGAGAAAAGTAAACTCTTGAGTACACTGGAACCTGGGGACTCAAAGCCGGAGTCACAAAGATGTATGAGCAGCAACCTACAAAAAGAATTTCCCCAGGTATTCCAAAATTAACTAGATAATTGAATAAGAGGCAGTCAGTTTTAAAATGCACTTGTTCATTGAATCATTCATTCACCAAAATATCAGGAAGCCACTCCTAACAGTACTTAACCATATAGGCTTTAGGTTGGGGTGGCCTTCCTTTGTCCTTGAGAAAGTTAGTTAACTTTTGTGAGCCTTGATATTCTCATCTATAAAATGTGGGATCAACTCAAATACTCTACAAGATGATCATGAAAATGAAATACTTGTATATAAAGCTCTAGAGTAATACCTCACACATTAATTAGCATTAATGTTATTATTTATTGAGATCTTACCATGTTCCTGCTTTGTGCTAGTGAATGTAGAAACAAAGTGAAATTGGACATGCAAACATGATCTGGACTGCAAGGAGCAAGCTAATGAGGGAAAGGAGTAAACCAGCTGCTGTAGTTCAGTGTGCAAAGTTCTATGAGAAAGGAAGGCAAAAAAAGCTAGCAAAACCTGAATTTAGGAGAAAGATGGCGGCAGAGTAGGAAGATCTTTCTTGCACCACTGCCCAGAACCAAACTGGAACTAAAAATGAAGCGGGGAGCAGCCACCTGAAATAACAACTGGAGACCACCTAAAGAGGACACTCTTAACCAAGGACAGGCAGAAATCACCTCAAGACCGGTAGGAAGGGTGGGTACGCAAAAGGGGCTGGCACTGCGCCCATGGGCAGCAGGCCAAGGTACACCGCAGCTGTGGGAGCTTCCCCCTGAGAGAAGTAAAGCCTGGACCACAGACCAGGCTCCCAAGCACTGAGCACCAGTGCCAGGGCCAGCTGCCCACATAGCATCCAGCAGTGAAAGGCTGCAGGGTTTTTTTGCCAGGGACAGATGGAACTCGCTGGAGACAGGGACTCTATTATTTTTTCCTGAAGTGGTCAAAGTACAGGTTTCTTGTTCTCAGCCACTCGCCTTGGGCTTGGGCGAAGGGTGAGGGGTGGGAACTGGCGTCACCTTAGGAGAGCCTGGAGTGGGAGGCTTTGGGGAGAGATGTGGGGGGATGGCTACTGGGGTCCCTATGCCAGGACATACCTCGATACTGCAGCAACCGTTTTTCTTGAAAAGAACAAGCCCCTCCCAGTGGAAAAACAATTACCCCACCCTGTGAGTAACTGCTCAACTCACCCTCTGGAATCCTGCTTGCCGCACCCTCCATCTTTTTGTTCTTACTTTCCCCCACCCTGCATCTTAACCCCTGCTGAGGAGATAGCAACATAGGCAGACTCAGGGGATGTCAGAGATTGGCTTTAGGACACAGCCATTCCATACACTTTGCTGGGAAACAAACTGGTGCTTCCCTCTCATGGGAGAGCCATAGAAACACCCTCCTAGTTTCCAGCAGACCCAAACACTGGGCTGTAGAACCCCTACCCACTTTCCTACTATGGGGCTACATCCTGCTGAGTTCATAGAAATAATCTGAACCAGACTCAGACATGTGGTTTGGGGATAGGGGAACACCCCACCCCTCTTCCCTAAAGTATGAAGAGTACCTCCCTCAGGAGATCCAAGGGTCCCACCTCCCTGATTCCACCGGAAGCTCTCTCAGAAACAGTCAGATCAGTGGCTAGACTAAGAATGACAGCAGGTACCTGGCTGGTGTAGCTCTGGTGTAGCTCTGTGGATTGCGCGTCGGCCTGCAAACCAAAGGGTTGCTGGTTCGATACCCCAGTCTGGGCACATGCCTGGGTTGCAGGCCAGGTCCCCAGTAGGGGGTGCATGAAAGGCAACCACACATTGATGTTTCTCTCCATCTCTTTCTCCCTCCCTTCCCCTTTGTCTCAAAATAAATTTAAAAAATAAGAATGATGGAAGAATGATAGCAGGCCAAGACAGGTGCAGGTGGATCCTACAGCGCCTTCAGCCATCTGCTGACCCATGCCTGGGCATGGCCCATCCTGGAGGAGACAGCCGCAAAGTGTGGATTGCTTATAGCTTTAAACAGGCTGCCGAGGGCTACACATGGACAGCATTGCACATTGGCTTACACCAGCTTCAGACAACAACAGACCTGTATCCAAAGGGAAAACCCTGCAAGCAAACACTAAACTCTGTTCAGATGGAGTCCACTTTGTTCTTTTACATTATTTTTTGTTATTTTTCTTTTGAATAGCCTTTTTATAGTTTTTCTTCAATTTTTAAATATTTTTCTTTCATATCTCTTAGTTTACTCTTCCATTTTCCTTTTTTTTTTTTTTTTCATTTTTAGTGAGAGGGGAAGGGAGGGAGAAAGAGAGAGAAACATCAATGTTTCAAGGCTTCCCTGTTGGGGACCTGGCCCACAACCCAGGTATGTGTCCTGACTAAAGGAAATACTAAAGGGAATCAAACTGGCGACCCTTCACTTCGCAGTCTGGCATTCAGTCCTCTGAGCGACACCAGCCAGGGCACTCTTCCATTGTCTTACTTCATTTTTCCTTCTTCCTTATTTTTCTTATTTTTTTATTCTTTCCCTTACTTTGTTTGGCTATTTCCTCTTTCTATTCCTTTCTCTTATTGTATCACTTCCTTCTCTGCTGTCATAATCATTTTTCTTTTCTTTGGTGTTCTCATATTCTTTTCCTTTTACTATTCTATTTCTCTTTCCATTTGTATTCTTTGCTGTATTGTAGATTTTGTTATTGTTGGAGACTTTTTTTTTTTTTGTGCTTATTTTGGTTCTGATTTTTGTGTTGTTTTGTTTTGATCTGTCATCACCTTTACAACAGCATGCAAGACATGGTAGGGGTTGAGCCTAGCAGTCAGCCAGCTGGAGGGGGGATTCCACCGACAAATGGGCCAGCAACAATCAAGACCCAAATATAAGAGGAGAGCCCACATAACCTACACAAGGACTATTCCTAGAACATCCAACTCAGGAGATCAAGGAGACTGCACCACTGAGTCACATAGGACTCCTACCTCAAGTCCACTCCATGAAGACAGGGAGTAAAAGCAGATCTATCTAATACATAGAAACAAACAAAAAGAGTCAGCTAAAATGGCGAGACTAGGAAAGAACCCGCCCCCCCCCACCCCAAATGAAAGAAATGGAGGAATCCCCAGAAAAAGAGCTAAATGAAATTGAGGCAAGCACTTTTATCAGACATAGAATTCAAAGTAATGGTTATAAGAAAGCTCAAGGAACTTAGTGGAAACAACATTAGCATGGAAAAGGACATAGAAAGTATAAATAAGAACCATGGAAATGAAGAATGCAATATCTGAAGTGAAGAATACACTAGAAGGAATTAAAAGCAGGCTAGACAAGTTAGAGGATTGAATCAGTGATTGGAAGACAATGTAGACAAAACACCCAATCAGAGCAACAAAAAGAAAAAAGACTTAAAAAGAACAAGGAGGGTATAAGAGAACTTTGGGACAACATGAAACATAATAATATCCATATCATAGGGATACCAGATGAAGAAGAAAGTGAGCAAGGGATAGAAAACCTGTTTGAAGAAATAATGACAGAAAACTTCCCTAACCTGGTAAAGGAAGAAGTCACACAAGTTCAGAAAGTGCGGAGAGTCCCAATCAAGATGAACCCAATGAGACCCACACCAAGACACATCATAAATAAAATGGCATAGTTTAAAGACAAAGAATCTTAAAGTCAGCAAGGGAGAAAAAGTTACCTAAAGGAGAGTTCCAATAAGACTGGCAGCTGATTTCTCAATAGAAACACTTCATGCCAGAAAATATTGATATAAAGTATTCAACGTAATGAAAAACAAGGATCTGCAACCAAGATGATTCTGTCTGGCAAGGCTACCCTTTAAAATCGGAAGGCAAAATAAAGAGCTTCCTAGACCAAAAAAAAAAAAAAATGTTGAAGGAGTTCATTAACACCAAACCAGCATTGCAAAAGAGGTTAAAGGGACTGCTTTAGTAAGAGAGAGTGAGAGAGTGAGAGAGAGAGAGAGAAAGGGAAACATAGGTATAAAGGAATAAAATGGCAAGTACCTGTCAGTAATAACCTTAAATATAAATGGATTAAATGCTCCCATAAAAAGGCATAGGTTAGCTGAATGGATAAGAAAACATGATCCATATATATATATATATATATATATGATGTCTATAAGAGACATATATATATATATAATGGATATGAAAACATGATCCATATATATATACATATATATATATATATATATATATATATGATGTCTATAAGAGACCCACCACAGAACAAAAAATTTACACAAGCTGAAAGTAAATGGATAGAAAAAAATATTCTATGCAAATGGAGATAAAAAAAGCTGGGATAGCAAGTCCTATATTGACAAAATAGACTTCAAAACAAAGGCCATAACATGAGACAAAGAGGGTCACTACATAATACTAAAGGGATCAATCTAACAAGAGGATATAACCCTTGTAAACATATATACACCCAATATAGGAGAACCTACATATATAAAGAAAATCTTGGTGAACTTTAAGGAAGAGATCATCAGCAATAAAGTCATTATAAGGGGTAGTAACAATCCAGTGTCACCAATGGATAGGTCTTCCAGACAAAAAAATCAACAAGGAAACAGTGACCTTAAGTGACACACTAGAGCAAATGAATTTAATTGATATTTCAGAACATTTTATCCCAAAGCAGCAAAATATACATTCTTCTCAAATGCACATGGATCATTCTCAAAGCTAGACCAAATGATAGGACACAAAGTAAGTCTTAACAAATTCAAGAAAATTGAAATCATATGAATCATTTTCTCAGATCACACTGACATGAAACTAGAAATCAACCTCAATTTTAAAAATCTCAAAAACAGTCAAATATATGGCGACTAAATAGCATGCTATTACATAATGAATGGGTCATCAGTGAGATCAAGGAAGAAATAAAAAAGTACCCGGAAACAAGTGAAAATGAACACATAACAATCCAAAACCTATGGGACACATCCAAAGAGGTCCTGAGAAGGAAGTTCATAACATTACAGGCCTACGTCAAGAAGATAGAAAAATCTCAAATAAATAACCCAATCCTAAACCTGAAAGAACTAGAGAAACAACAACAAACAAGGCCCAGGATGAGTAGAAGGAAGGAAATAATCAAAATCACAGCAGAAGTAAAAGACAGAGACTTTAAAAAAAAAGTTCAAAATATCAATGAATCCAGGAACTGGTTCTCTGAAAAGGTAAACAAAATTGATCACCCTTTAACCAGACTCATCAAGAAAAAAAGAGGGAGGATGCAAATTAATAAAATCATAAATGAAAGAAGAGAAGTAACAACTGATACCACAGAAATACAAAAGATTATAAGTAAATACTATGAACAATTATATGCCAAGAAATTGGACAGGCTGGTCAAAATGGATAAATTTCTAGAAACATACAGTCTTCCAAAACTGAATCAGGAAGAAGCAGAGAACCTGAATAGACTGATAACAACTAATGAAATTGAAGCAGTAATCAAAAAACTCCCAGCAAACAAAAGTCCTGTCCAGATGGCTTCACAGAGGAATTTTACCAATCATTCAAGAAATAACTAACATCCATCCTTCTCAAACTATTCCAAAAATTCAGGAAGAGAGAAGATTTCCAAGCTCTGTTTACAAGACCAGTATTATCCTAATTCCAAAACCAGATAAAGACAAAAAGAAATAAAATGGTAGGCCAATATCTCTGATGAATATAGATGCTAAAATCTTCACCAAAATATTAGTAAACTGAATCCAGCAATACATCAAAAAAATCATACTACATGAGCAAATGCAATTTATCCTGGGGGTGCAAGGTTGATGCAATATTCACAAATCAATAAATGTGATACATGACATAATCAAAATGAAAGATAAAAATCACATGATCATATCAATAGATGCAGGAAAAGCATTTGATAAAATCCAGCACCGATTTATGATAAAAACTCTGAGTAAAGTGGGAATAGAGGGACCATACCTCACATAATAAAGGCCAATGTGAAAACCTACAACATCATACACAATGGGCAAAAACTGAAAGCATTTCCCTTAAGATCAGGAACAAGACAGGGATGTCTGCTGTCACCACCCTTATTCAACATAGTACTGGAAATTCTAGTCACAGTCATCAGACAAGAAGAAATAAAAGGCATCCAAATTGGAAAAGAAGAAGTAAAATGTCATTATTCACAGATAACATGATATTGTATATAGAAAGCCCCATGGGCTCCACCAAAAAACTACTAGACCTAATAAATGTATTTGGCAAAGTATCAGGATACAAAATTGATACTCAGAAATTGATGGTATTTTAATACACCAATATTACACTGTCAGAAAGAGAAACTAAGAAAACAGTCCCATTTACTAGTGCAATAACAACAACAAAAAAAGATACCTAGGAATAAGGTTAACCAAGGAGGTAATATACTCAGCCCTGGCGGGTGTAGCTCAGTGGATTGAGTGTCGACCTGTGAACCAAAGGGTCTCTGACTCTATTCCCCAGTCAGGGCACATGCCTGGGGTGCAGGCCAGGTCCCCAGTAGGGGGTGAGTGAGAGGCAACCACACATTGATGTTTCTCTCCCTCCCTTCCCCTCTCTCTAAAAATAAAATAAATTTTAAAAATCTTAAAAAAAAAAGACCTATACTCGGAAAACTATAAGACATTGAAGAAATAAACTGAGGAAGATACAAATAAGTGAGAGTGTTCGTGGATTGGAAGAATTCACATCATTAAAATGTCCATACTACCCAAAGCAATCTATAGAATCAACATACTTCCTATTAAAATACAAATGGCATAATTTACAGACCTAGAACAAATACCCCAAAATTTGTATGGAACCAAAAAAAAGACCCCAAATGGCCTCAGCTACCTTGAGAAAGATGAACAAAGTTGGAAGGATCACACTACCTGATATCAAACTATACTATAAAGCAACTGTAATCAAAACAATCTGGTACTGGCATATGAACAGACATATAGATCAATGGAACAGAACAGAGAGACCAGAAATAAACCCATGCTTTAATATTTGACAAAGGAGATGAGCATACAATGGAGTGGAGACAACCTCTTCAATAAGTGGTGTTGGGAGAACTGGACTGGTACTTGCAAAAAAAATGACACTAGGCCACCAACTTATGCCATACACTAGAGTAAACTCAAAATGGATAAAAGACTTAAATATGAGTCATGAGGCCATAAAAAACCTAGAGAAAAACATAGGCAGTAAAATTTCCAATATCTCACATAGGAATATTTTTGCTCATAAATCTGCCAGGGCAAGGGAAACAAAAAAATAAATGGGGCTACATCAAATTAAAAAGTTTCTGCACAGCTAAAGAAGCCATCATCAAATTGAAAAGGGAACCCACTGTATGGGAGAACATATTTGTCAATGATATATTGGACAAGGGTTTCATCTCCAAAATATATAAAGAACTCATATGACTCAACATCAGGAAGTCAAACAATACAATTTAAAATGGGCAAAGAACCCAAATAGACACTTCTCCAAAGAGGGCATACACATGGCACATAGACATATGAAAAAATTCTTAACATCACTAGCCATCATAGAAATGCAAATTAAAACCACAATGGGATAACATTTCATACCTGCCAAAATGGCTATCATGAATAAATAACAAACAAGTGCTGGCAAAGATGTGGAAAAAAGGGAACCCTAATGCACTGTTGGTGAGAATGCAGGCTGGTATAGCCACTGTGGAAAACTGTGGAGTTTCCTGAAAAAATTAAAAATTGAACTGCCTTTTGACTCAGTGAACCCACTCCTGGGTGTATATCCTAAGAATCCTGAAACACAAATTCAAAAACTATGCACCCCTATGTTTATAGCAGCATTATTTATTATACAATAGCCAAGATTTGCAAACAACCTAAATGCCCATCAGTAGATGAATGGTTTAAAAAACTGGTACATTTACACAACGGAATATTATGCAGCAGTAAGAAAAAAGAAACTTACATTTTGCAAAAATATAATACACATTTGGAAAATGTGAAAAAATCACATTGGGACAGTACATACTTCTTTCCAAAATTGTTTGGAGCTCCTCTTTTGAGGAGCCCTTTAAAATGTAAATCACATAATTTTATTTATTTTTTCTTTTTTAATATTTTATTGAATTTACTATTACAGTTGTCCCAGTTTTTCCCCCTTCACTCCCTCCACTCAGACCATCCCCCTCTTCCATAGTAAAGCACAGTATTTTAAATATAATCAGTTTGAAGCAGGATAGTAAGAAGCTAGATAAATTCCTGGGGAAACTGGGACAAGAAAATTAACTAAGGCCAAACAGTTTGAGCAACTTGCAGCCAGCTGGGGAATCTCAAGAAGTTATCTCCTCTAACCAAGGACACTTGAGAATGGATGGTGTATACCTCTCCTCCCTAACCAAAGAATACATAGCTTAAATCTCCCTGGTCTGGGACATAAAGCACAAATACCTAGTTAATGTCATTTGTGCCAGCAAAACCCAAAGACAGATGAAATCAGGGGAACAAATAACAAAAAACCCATTAAAAACCAGAGAGACTCAAGATAAAAGTAAAACAGCATAGAAGGCCAAAGAATATTCCCAAAACCCCCTATGCACTCATTTTGACAGATTAGCATACTAAAAATACACCTGGCAAGCTGATGAATAATCTGCTGAAACCCCCTCCTAAGTTTCTCACCCTCAGAAAAAAGATAAGCCCTTAGGACAAAGACTCAGGGTGGGCTTACTCTAAAGCACACCAATGCCCCTTCCTAGGCATGAACCTTTTACAATATTTCCCAACTCTAAGGGTCCCAAGGACACTTGCAGCAAGGGGAGTAGTGGGCAGCAGCAACTTGACCCGAGCTTTTCCACTGATCCTCTCTCCAGGGCCCCCTTTTTCTCTGACTTCCCAGTGAACTAAAAGCAGCTTGCCTTGGCTCACTTCTGTCTCTGTGACCCTTACTTTCCAGTGAGCGAAGAGCAGACCCACCTTGGCTTACTCCTTACCTGTAACTTTTCTAGAGAGCCAAAGCAGAGCACCGCCTAGGCTCTCTCCTGTTACTTCTACCCTAAATCTTTCCTTTGTTTACTGTCACCAGCATTAACAAACATACTATCAGCATCACCCAGACTCATATTGTGAAATCTTTCCTATACAAAGTCAACCCACACACTACAGGCATGTTTATAGGTGAAAAATAATCAAATATCACCAGCTTTATGTGGTTCAACGTAATGAAAAGATGCATGTAAATGAAATATTCTGTTTGCCACTTTATTGGTTTTTAAGCACATGAAATAGTGCAATGTCATAAGAATACGCTTACTTTTTGTTTTATTGCTAACAATACTTTCATTTTAGTTCCATAATAAAGACATAGAAAAAGATAAAACCTCGCAGAACTGCATAGAGAGAGATGTGGAACAAATAGCAAAGAGGTTAAGGATGGCCCATGAAGAAATCCAAAGACTCTCTGATGAACTGCAAGGGAACGAGAAGGAACAGAGTAAATTAGGTAAGCTGTGGTTACAGAAGGACATTTCTGACCATGTTTTTTTTTTTATTATATTTTGTTGATTATGCTATTATAGTTGTCCCAATTTTCCCTCTTTGCTTCCCTCCACCCAGCATCCCCCACTCCCTCAGGCAACCCACCTAATCTTGTTCATATCCATGGGTCATGTGTATAAGTTCTTTGGCCACTCCATATCCTCTACTGTACTTTACATCTTCATGGCTATTGTGTAACTACCAATTTGTACTTCTTAATACCCTCACCTCTTCACCTACCTCTCTTCTGGCAACCATCAAAATGCTCTTCATATCCATAATTCTATGTCTGCTCTTCTTGTTCACTTAGTTTGTTAGATATGTATTTATTGTCACTTTATTGTTCATAGTTTTGATCTTCTTTTTCTTAAGTCCCTTTAACATTTCATATAATGGCTTTGTGATGATGAACTCCTTCTTTTGTCTGAGAAGTTCTTTATCTGCCCTTAGATTCTAAATGATAGCTTTGCTGGGTAGAGCAATCTTGGCTGGAGGTCTTTACTTTTCAAGACTTTGAATATGTCTTGCCAAACCTTTCTAGCCTGCAAACTTGCTTTTGAGAAATCAGCTGATAGTCTTATGGGAACTCCCCTGTAGGTAACTAACTGCTTTTCTAAGGCTGCTTTTAAGATTCTCTCTATCTTTAACCTTTGGCATTTTAATGATGATGTGTCTTGGAGTGGACCTCTTTGCACCCATCTGTTTGGGGCTCTCTGTGCTTCCTGGACTTGCATGTCTATTTCCTTCACTGAATTAGGGAAGTTTTCTTTCATTATTTTTTCAAATAGATTTCCAATTTCTTTCTCTTTCTCTTCTCCTTCTGGCACCCCTATGATGCAAATGTTGGACCTCTTGAAGTTGTCCCAGAGGCTGCTTACATTATCCTCAGTTTTTTGGATACTCTTTTCTTCTTATTGCCTATTTGGTTGCTTTTTTCTTGCTTATGTTTCAAATCATTGATTTGATTCTTGGGTTCATCCACTCTACTGTTGTTTCTCTGTAAATTGTTCTTTATTTCAATTAGTGTATCCTTCATTTCTGACTGGATCTTTTTTATGCTGTTGAGGTCCTCACTAAATTCCTTGAGCATCTTTTAACCAGTTTTAAACTCTTCATCTGATTACTCACCTCCATTTTGTTTGGTTCTTTTTCTAGAGTTTTAATCTGTTCTTTGTGACCATGTTTCTTTGTCTCCTTGTTTTGGCAGCCTCCCTGTGTTTGTTTCTGTGTATTAGGTAGAGCTGCTATGACTCCGTCTTATTAGCATGGTGATGTAGTAGGTATCCTGTGGAGTCATTGGCACAGCTTTCCCTATCACCCAGCAGTGTACTTGAGGTGAACCCTTTGTGTGGGCTGAGTAACACCCTCCTCTTGTAGTTGAACCTTGGTTGCTGTTGTCAGGTCAATACGAGGGATTTACCCAGGCCAGTCAGCTACAAGGGCTGGCTGTGACCTGAACGCCACCCTCTGCACCCTGTGTAGCATCAGCTATGCAGGAACAGAGTAATGGTGCTCCAACATGGTCTGTAGCTGTCCACTGAATACTCTGGCCCTGGGGTTTCCCAGGTGGTGCAGGCCAAGTTCAGCCCCAATCTGTGTTCTGCCTGGGGCCACCCTGCCTGAGCTGTAAAACAATCTGAGATGGCTACTACTTGTGCTGGGCTTGGAGAGTCCCAGGTGAACCCAGCTGTGAATCTAGGCTGGCTGCTGCTAGTGCCAGACCTGGGGCCACTTAATAAGATATATGGGAGCTGGGGGCTCACTGAGGACAGCTGTTGCTTGTTTGAAAGGTTTTAGGGAGTTGTGAAGCATGAGTCAAGACCAGCCATTCATATGGAAAAGTCACTGCTAATAGCTTGGGTGGGCCCATAAGTTGGGTGGAATGGAGTCTCAGGAATACTCCAAGGTGGGGCAAAGATTGCTAGCCAGTTGATGGAGTCTCAGATATGGTAGCCACGTGCCGGCTCTGTGGCTCTTTGAGGGGAGGGTTCAGAAAAGGGATAATGACCTCTGCCCACCTTTCTGACTGGGGGAAAACTATCCCCCAGCTCTCACCTTGATACCAGGCATTTCAGTTCCTCCCTGTATGCCACTAGGGCCTTTCAAACTGCAACCCCTGTGCTGGAGCTCAGAGGGGGTGAGTCTGAGCAAGTCCATGTGTGAGTTCTTTAAGGGGAACTGCTTGAGACTCCAGCAGTTTCTTCCACTGACTCCCGACATTTTTTTTCTTTTTTCTTTTTCTTTTTTTTTTTTTGCAGCCAGAAGTTATGGTAACTTATCTTCCTGGGCTTGGGGGCGTGGTGTGGGGCTGGGACTCCTTGCTCCTGACATATGTCTCCCAAATTTTTGTCTACCACATGTGGATGTGAGATCAACCTGTCTTACGTCTCCACCCCTCTTACCAGTCTGGATGGATGCAATTTCTTTAATTACATAGTTTTCAGACTTCTATTTCAGACTTGATTTCTGACAGTTCTGAGTGATGGTTGTTCCATAGTATAGTTGTAATTTTGCTGTGGTTGTGCAGAGGCAAACCATATTTACCTATGCTGCTATATTGACCAGAACTCTACCATGTTCTAAGTGTAATGATTTTTTTTTTTTTTACAAAAGTTTATTCTTAAATATACAACAGGCTCCAAGACAACATTTCATTCTAGCTATAGGTGGCAGGAGATGTTATGAGGGGGATCCAGATATTAAAACAGGAATGGAATGAAGGATCGCCATTGCCTCAGGCACAAGAACAGCTCACTTTTCTGCCAGATTTCTTTCCACTCGTGGCCAGGGGGCCATTCCCCGGAGCCTTCACTTTTAGCTTCTAAAGTTTCATCTACTCCTCTATTTGTTTCTGCTTGCATGCCTTATCTTCCTCGTCCGTCTCCTTGGCATGCTTCTTGGTCTGCTTCAGGGGCTTCTTCTTGCCACCTTCATAACTGGACATGCCACCTGCCCTGTAATGATCTTTTTTCAGGGTGAAACATGAGTACCATGAGAAAATAATCTTTTCAGAAAAACACATGAAAGTCTGATAAAGAACCTCACTTTCTTCAATGTCTAGAAATTTTTATTAAAGCATAGGCATAACATACCTACCAAGAAATGCACAACTCTTTTTTAAAAAGATCTTATTTATTTATTTATTTATTTATTTATTTAAGAGAGAATGGAAGAAAGGGAGAAAGAGAGGAAGAGAAACATTGATTGGTTACCTCTCGTGAGCACTGTCCAGGGACCAAACCCACAACCCAGGCGTGTGCCCCAGCTGGAAATTGAGCCAGTGACCTTTTGCTCTTCAGGACAATGCCCAACCAACTGAGCCACACTGGTGAGGGCAAAGTGCAGAACTCTTAAGTGTACACCACCCAGCAATAAATCCTCAGCATCCCAGAAGCCCCCTTTGTTCCTTCTCCCTATGCCTACACCCTCTCTGCTCCCCAAAAGTGACCACTACCTTAACTTTCAACACTGTTTCCAAGTTTTGACTGTGGGTAACACACATTCTTTAGTTGTTTCTCTTGTTCAGTCTTATGTTTGTGAGATTCATTCATGTTGTTGACTATAGTAGCTTTCATTCACTTTTGCTGTTTATAGAGTATTCCATTGAATAAACATACTGTAATTTATTTTATTTATCCTTTATACTTACTGTTGGACATTTATGTTGTTTACAGTTTGGCCTATTTTGAAGAGTACTGCTATGGATATTTTATACTTATCTACACATTTCTAACTGTGACATATCTAAGAGTAGAATTAGTGGATCAACAGGTTATAAGGATGTTCTACTTTGGTACTTGACTGCTGTACTGTCTTCCAAATATTTGTATTAATTTGAGCTCTCCTTGATTGTATATGAGATTTTGCTTGTTCTACATTTCTTATTAATACTTCATATTGTCAGTCTTATTAACTACCCTTTCTGGTGTGTGTGTAGTGGTATTTAATTATGGCTTTTATTTACATTTTCCTAATGTCCAATAAAGTGGAAAAATATGTTTGTTATTACTCATTTGGAGATACTGTTTTGTGAAATTCCTGTTCAAGTCTCATGTATATTTTTCTGTTGGTTTGTATGTTTAAGTTTTATTAATCTATAAGAGTTCTTTATATATTTTATTTTAAAAATATTTTATTTATTTGTGTTTTAGAGAGAAAGGAAGGAAGGGAGAAAGGGAGAGAAACATCGATGTGCATGAGAAACATCAATCAGTTTCCTCTTGCACACATCCAACTAGGGACCCGCCCCACAACCCAGCCTATGCCCAGACAGGGAATCAAACTGGCAACATATTGGTTCACAAGCCGGAACTCAACCCATTGAGCCACACCAGCCAGGACAGGAGTTCTTTATATACTTTATATATGAGCTTTATGTTGGTTATAAATGTGATGTCGGGGTTTTTTGGACATAGAGAAATGCTAATATTTATCAGGTCAGATTTAACAGTTATTCTTTATGGTTTCTGGGTTTTCGTGTGTAAAGCTTTTCTACATCACTATGTCATTGAAAGTGTTCACCCCTGGGTTTCTATTTTGTGTGTGTGTGTGCTCTTATGGTTTTGTTGTTTATATTTTAGTCTTTATCTATAATTTATTTTAGTATAAAGTTTAAAAATTTTTAAATTGTCTCCTTTCTATATTTATAATTTGTAATTATTAAAGAAATTAGACTGATTCTTTTCAAATGCCATTTATGGATTACCTTAAGATCACATCTAATGAATTTTATATGTATAAAATAATAATGATTCTGCCAAATTGATTGTGAGATTAAAAACAAAAAAAAAATCAGGAGACTTGCGATTTTTTAAAGAATACCTTTAAACAGTGAATACAAATAAACTTTTTAGAAAATAGAATTGTTCAATATCCTAATTGGATTGCTGGGTACACTCTTGTATGTAATTGTCAAACTATATACTTAAAAGGATGAATTTTACTGTATGCAAAGTATACCCCAATACACCCAATTTTTTTTAAAAAGAAAAAAGATTTGGCTGAGTGAGAAGCCATCTTTGCTGCTTGCAATACAGAAGGAGAGAGGAAAAGCAGCACATCAATTACACAGTTACATTTGGACACAACAGAACACAATCACATGGCACTCTGTTCCATGAGCAGCTGCTAGGTCTGGTAGATACTAAGCTACTAACTGAAAACTGTCTCCACAGTGAGTAAGGTGGGAATAGACTGTTGGGAAGCTGAATTAGCAAGTCCTTTAATATATCATATGTAATAGTGGCTCACTGCGCCTAAGCTGTTTCTACAACCAGGGTGGTTTTCGCTGAAACCCTGTTTTCCTTCTGTTCTCAGAGCCCGGAATTTTAGTGTGCTCTGATCAGGGGTGTTCAACCCACGACCCACGGGCCACATGCAGCCCACAATGGCTATGAATGTGGCCCAACACAAAATCATATATTTACTTAAAATTTTTTTGCTCATCAGTTTTCATTAGTGTTTGTGTATTTAATGTGTAGTCCAAGACAACTCTTCTTCTTCCAGTATGGCCCAGAGACACCAGAATGTTGAGGCAGAGGATGATGTATGCATATATGTGACCAGTCCCCTATAAAAAACCTTGGACACTGAGTCTGTAAGGGATTTCCCTGGTAGACATTTCACACGTATTGTCCTTTTTTTTTTCCTTTTTTTTTTTGCTGGAAAAATTAAGCACATCCTGTGAGACTCCACTAGAAGACTCTTAATAGCTTGTGCCTGATTTTCTCTGGACCTTGTCCCATGCACCTTTTCTTTGTGATTAGGAATGATCTTTTATAAGATTCATGTTAGTCTTTTACTTTTGGGAGATTTTTCATCCTGACATTATAGGATTCCCACCAGTTATTTGAAATTTGATTATTACACTAATCATTTGCTTTGCACACAAATACAGGGGTTGGCAGAAGTAGGTTTACAGTTATGAGTATGAGAAACACAGAGTTTATTCTTGTGTTATTATTTATTAATTATTTTATTAATTTCCATATGAACAACTCTAAATCTACTTTTCCCTCACCCTGTGCGTTTTTCTTTCTTTTAGATTCTGCACTTGAGAGGGCTCAACTAGAAATTGAGGAACTGAAAGAAAATTTGATAAAACTGAAAGAAAATGGTGAGTCATTTTAGCAGATAGAATATTTAATAATAATACAGTAAATAATATAACATTAAACAATATTTTTAAATAATATTATATAAATGTTAGTAATATCTAATAGTAATAATAGCACTACTACTGCTATTCTTACTATTTGTACTATTACTATTACTATTACTACTCCTCTACTAGGCACTTTACATGCATTATCTCTAATCCTCACAATTCCAAGTAGTAAGTATTATTATTCCACTTTCACAGACAAAGAAACCGAGTCATGGTGAGGTTAAGTGAATTAGCACATTTGGACAGTGGCATCCTATGCCGAACAAAATGAGAGAATGGATAAGTAAATTGTGGTACATTAATAAGATAGGCTAAAGAACAAAGAAGATCAAATTGTTGATATAACACAGATAAATCCCAAAATATATATATTGAGTGAAACAAGCCTGACACATACAAAAAAATGTATATTGTAAGATTCCATTTATATGAAAACCAAGAACAAGCAAAACAAGCTATGGTGACAGAAGTCAGGAAGTGGGGGTGGGTAGGAGTAAAGAGCTGACTGAAAAGGATGTGAGAGAACTTTATGGGGTGATGGAAATGTTCTTTATCTTTTTGGGGGGAAGTTCACAGGTATATAAAATTGTCAAAGTTCACTGAACTGAACACTTAAGATGTGTATGTTATATAGTATATAATTATACCTTAATTAAAAATAGTTCCACAGAATCACAGAAATGGAGATCACATGGAGGGTTATCAGCAGGAAGGGGGAGGGGGAGAATGTGGGGAAAGGTACAGGGAATAAGAAGCATAAATGGTAGGTACAAAATAGACAGGGGGAGGTTAAGAATAGTGTAGGAAAGGGAGAAACCAAAGAACTTACATGTACAATCCATGGACATGAACTAAGGGCAGTGGGGGATGGTGGTGGGAGGGGGATACAGGGTGGAGGGGAATAAAGGGGAGAAAAAATGGGACAACTGTAATAGAATAATCAATAAAATATACTTTAAAATAGTTCCAAATAAGAAATAAAAAATAACTTTATAAAGATTGTCCTGTCAATATATCCATGATATATGTACAAGTGGTAAAGTTGCAGACAGTAACATTGCAGACTGTACATACAACATTTAATTTTTTTTTTAATTACATAGGCCAAAGGTAAAACAAATCTTGTTTGCATTCCCTCTTTCATATATATATATGTTAAGACCTGCTCTTTCTGGCCCTCATCAAAGTGGCGATAATACAAACTTGCAAGCAGCAAGTACAAACTTGCAAGCAGCAAGTTTGTATTATCGCCACTTTGATGACGACCAGAAAGAGCAGGTCTTAACATTAGGTACTAAGCTGAGAGGAGGCTACCTCTTTAATGGCAGTGTTGCTACAGGCAGAGAGATAGGTTTGATAAATTAACTTGCTTTAACATGAAAAATGTGTTCTTTCACTGTTCCTAGGTCACTGCTTCAGGCATCTATGGGGCACTTGCTGTTAATGAGCAGACGAGAAGTATCTAGGAGTATGTGAGGTGTGTAAGAGAGACAGGACCATCAGGAAGCCAGGAAGGTCAATTTTTTTAATCATTTAACTTCTAGAAGGTAGGCACAACTGTTTTAAAGTTCCAGGTCCTGGAAGAACCTCTATTGCTGGAAACCCTACACACAAAAGTCCAAGTCATTAGTCTTGGTGTAAGAAATAAAAAAACATTCTGTTCTGTTTCGTTAGGTTGGTCAAATATTCTAGGGCTAGACATCAGATTCAGAGACATGACAAGAAAGTCAGGAACTACCTCTTCCTCAGTTTTTAGAGTTAATGCCCCCAAATTAGAACTTTGCTCTACTTGAATAGAGTTCATTCTTCTCTGTTTTAGAATCAATTGACCTAAAAAAAGCAAAGGAACATAATCAGAGATTGAATGAGGAAATTCTGGCTCTAAGAACTCGGGTTCGATCACTTGACTCAGAAAAAAAAGTGCTTGGAGAAGTGGTAAGTTGTTTAATTTAGTTTTTTCTTAGAATTATTTTAAATGTGTATAGGATAACAATTCAACAGAAGAGCAATAAAGATACACACCACCTATTGGTCATTACTGAGGAATGAGCCTGGTGGCTCTAGCATCCCAGGAAAATGCCATACTTTGACTTGTATGCTTTCTGTCAGTATTTGTATTTTATACATCTTAACTACCTATGCTAAACAGTAATCTTATTGCAATTATGTCAGTTTATGATCTCTTCTTTTTAATAGGGATTTAGATAATAGTTTACACTCAACACATTTACTAAATAGAAAGTATTACTCTATTATACTGGATATGTTTGAGAATATTAATAGTACACACTTAGTTGTGTTATATTTTTTAACCATTTCTCCTTAGCAGTTTATTGCTATTTAATATGTACTTCAAAGTTCTGGATATATTGTATATCCCTTCAATTTTAGTTTATATTCATTTCACAATCATATCTCTAGTGTCTGTAACACAGTGCCTGGCATATATACCAGGTGTTCAAAAAATTTTGTTGCAAGAATGAATAAATACCCATTAGGATGACTGTTACTAAAACAGTGGAAAATAACAGATGTTGATGATGATGTGGAGACATTAAAACCCTCATGCTCTGGTGAGAATGGTACAGCCACCGTGGAAAACAGTGCAGCAACTTCTTTAAAAAGTAAACAAAGAGCTACCATATAATCCAGCAATTCTGCTTTTGGGTTTATACCAAAAGAATTAAAAAAGGGACTTTAACAGATATTCATATACTCACATTCATAGTAGTGTTATTCACAATTGCCAAAAGGTTGAAGTAACTCAAGTATTTATTGACAGCTGAATGGATAAACATACAATAGAATATTGTTCAACCTGAAAAAAAGAAGGAAATTCTGACATATGCTACACCATGGATGAAACTGGAAGACATTATGCTAATTGAAATAAGCAAGCCACAAAAAAGGCAAATGTATAGTGTCACTTATATGAGGTACCTACAGTAGTCAAAATAGAATGGTGGTTGCTAGGGACTGTGGAAAGGGCAGAATAAGAAATTATTGTTTAACGGGTATAGAGTTTCAGTTTTGCAAGATGACAAAAATTCTGAAGATGGATGGTGGTGCTGGTTGCAGAATAATGTGAATGTGCTTAATGCTAATGAACTGTACACTTAAAAATGGTTAACATGGTAAATTTTGTGTAATGTGTATTTTATCATAATTTAAAACCATAATCATTAGAAAGAATGAATAAAGACTGTTCAAGTTGTCTTTGTAAATTTATGTGTCTAATACTAATATATATTTATGTTTGATATATATGTATACATATTTACATGGGAAGTAAACTTCAGGGAGGGAATACTGTAAACAGTATTACTTCTGGAAAGGGGAAAGGGATTTTGGGGGCAAAGTTATGTGAAGGAAAATAGCACTTTTTACTCTATATACCTGTATGTTGTTTGAATTTTTTACATAAACAATGTATTCATGTGTAACTTGTATATTCTGAAAACAAAACAACTCCCCTACCCTTCCAGCTTTCGTATTTAAAATACTTTTGTATTTAAGGTTGAAAGGCTTAAAGGAGAGATTCGTGAATCTCAAGAGAGTAAGCAACTTGGAAACTACTCCCCTGAGAAAACCGTGAGTACTGAATAGAAAGTACAGATATTTCAAAGTCCTCTTCTTTCTGATTTCTAAGGTTTAAGGGAGTCACAGGTTTACAGAGCCCAGCAGAGCAACTGGTGCTGATCACTTGCCACTCTGTTCTTATTGCCTGTTGTCTCCTATTGCCCACCATTAGAGTTGAGGAAGAAATTTAGGCTGTGTTTCTAGTCACTTCTTCCCCACAGAGAACAATTAATATGAAGAACGTCATAGGCTTTCTCTTTAAAGAAAAGAAGAATGTTACAAAGATACAACCAACTGGGGTATCTTTAATCATCAAAATGGGGTTGATTTGTATAACCAACCAGTGGTGGGGAAGTGGGTAATTGGTATGTGGCTTCAGTGTGTAGTGTCTAGTCTTTTCAGCAAGATCAGCCTCTGAAGTGGTGGGCAAAGTGATCAATGACACAAGACAAACTGAAGCAAGAGCTGATGTGTCTTAGATAGGGCTATTTTAGACATTTAGGTCCAGGAGCTAGACTGCTTTTGGGAGCAGCCTTTCCTCTTACCTATGTAAGATGAGTGACATCCCCTGGTACTGAGGCGTCTCATCCATGAGTTTGTTTTTTATTGTAACTCCTTGGGCCCTATATACCAGACCTTTTAGGTATCAGGAAAACTATAGCCACAGGATTCTTTTATTTCAGCCAAGGAACTAGTAGTCTTCCTGTCTTCCAAAATCCCCTTGTAGGTAAATAACTAATTTTTGTAGAAAGGGAGGGAGGGAGGAAAGGAAGGATGGAAGGAGAAAAGGAAAGAAAGAATTTCTAGGCAGGACTTCAATAACTTTACCAAAATTATTCCCAAAGAATCCAGTTTTGCTCTAATTTAAAGCAAGCTGATTTATTAGTAACCATTTTTATTAGTTTTTTATTTGTCCTTCTATTATTTATTTATTTAAATATAAGCTATTTGAATATTCAGATTTTCTCCTTCCTTGGTTTCTTTCTTTCTTTCTTTCTTTTTTCTTTTTTTTTTTTACCAAAATGCCCCTGGAGATTCTTCCATATCATACAAAGAGGTCTTCCTCATTCTTTAAAGCACTCTAGCATTCTCTTGTGTGGATGTCTCTCCGTTCACATGTTTTGTTCATTTTTAATTATTATATGTATTCTTTAAATTGAGTTGTAAGAATGCTTTATATATTTTGGATACCAGTCCTTCATTCGATATATGTATTTCAAATATTTTCTCTTAGCATATCATTTTCTTAACAGGGTTTTATGAAGAGTAGTTGTTCTGAAAATTTGAAGGAGACAGATTCATTACTGTGTGTTTAATTGTGTGATAGGACACAAAAAGCTTATCTAAGAAATCTTTGTCTACCGCAGGGTCACAGAATATTTTTCCTATCCTCTAAAGGCTTTATAGTTTTAGCTTCTACATTTAGGTTTATGATCCATCAAATCATAGTTTTTGTATATGGTGTGAGGTAAGGGTTGAGATTCACTTATTTCCAAATATATATCTGGTTATTCCAGAATCATTTTTTGAAAGGACAATTAGTTCCTTATTGAATTACTTTGGTACCTTTATTAAAAATTAATTATGCAAATCTATTTCTAATGTCTATTCTGTTCCATTTATCTATATATTTGTTCTTAGGGTAATACTATGCTGTATTTTAAATCTTGAAGTCAGAAAGAAAACATCTCCAACTTTGTTTTTCTTTTTCAAAGTTGTCTTGGCTGTTCTAGGTCTTTTGCATTCCATACACATTTTAGAATCAGCTTCTCAACTTTGACAAACATGCCTACCAGAATTTTGATTGGGATTGCATTGAATTTTTAGATCAATTTAGGGAAATTTTATATTTTAACAATATTGAGTCCTTTGATGTGTAAACATGGCCTATTTTTCCATTTATTTGGGTCTTCTTTGGTTTATATGAGCAATGTTGTATAGTTTTCAGCACAGACCTTACATATATTTAATTAAATTTATTTTTAAAAATAAAAACATAATTTGCACACTCTAAAATTCACCCTTTTAAAGTATACAGTTCAGTGTCTTTCAGTATAAAAAATTACACAAAATTGTGCAATTCTAGAATATTTAATTCTAAAATATTTTCATTATCCTAAAAAGAAACCTTATACTATTAGTAGCCACTTCCCATTACCCAGACCCCCAGCCTCCTGGCAACCACTAACGTACTTTCCATCTCAATGAATTTGCCTATCCTGTATGTTTAATATAAATGCAATCATACAATACATGCCTTTTTCATCTGCCTTCTTTCAGCTAGCAAAGTGTTTTCAAAATACAACCATATTGTAACATGAACCAGTACTTTATCCCTTTCTGTGGCAGAATAATATTCTGTTATGTTAATATATACCACATTTTGTTTTTCCATTCATCAATTGATAGACATTTGGTAGTTCCCACTTTGTGGCTATTATGAGTAAATGCTGCTATGGACATTCATGTACAAACTTTTGTATGGACATGTTTTCATTTCTCTTGGGTATGTACCTAGGAGTGAAATATTTGGGTCATATGTTAACACTATCTTTAATCTTTTGAAGAACTGTCAGGCTGTTTTCCATAGGAGTTGCACTATTTAACATTCCTATCAGCAGTGTGTGAGAGCTCCAATTCCTCCACACCTTCACCAACATATATTCTATCTTTTTTATTATAGCCATTCTCTTGTGTGTGAAGTACTATCTTAATGTAGTTTTGATTTGCATTTCCTGAGTGACTGGTGATATTGAGCATCTTTTCATGGTATTATTGGCCATTTGTATATCTTTTTTGGAAAGTGTCTTTCAAATCCTTTGTCAATTTTTATTGGAGTTTTGTCTTTTTATTATTGAGTTGTAAGAGCTCTTTATATATTCTGTTTTTTAGTCTCTGTTATAAACTAAATTGTGGTTCCCCCCACCAGATATGTTAAAGTCCTAACCCCTGCCTGTGAATGTGACCTGATTTGAAAATTGGGTCTTTGCAAGTGCAGTCATGTTAGAATGTGGCCATTATGATGCACTCCTAATGACCAGTATACTTAGAAGAAGAGGTGAAACGCCATGTGAAGACAGACACACAGGGAGTGCTACGTGATGACAGAGGCAGAGATTGGAGTAATGTAGCTGCAAACCAGGAATACCAAGAGTGGATAGCCACCACTAGAAGGTAGGAAGAGGCAAGGAAAGGTTCTACCCAGAGTCCCAAGGGAAACATGGTCCTGCTGATATCTTGATTTCAGAGTTCTATCTTCTAGAACTATGAGAGAATAAATTGCTGCTATTTTAAGCCACCCAGGTTGTAGTACTTTGTTATGGCAGCCCTAGGAAACGAATACAAATTTTGGTACCAGAAAGTAAGGTGCTTCTATAACAAGTACCTAAAAATGTAGAAGTGCCTCTGGAACTGTGTGTGTAGAGGGTGGAGTAATTTTGAGGTGGTAAATAGAAAAAGTCTAAATTGCCTTAAAGAGACTGTTGGTATAAATATAGGACTTAAAAGTGATTGTGGTGAGAGCTCAGAAAGAAGGAAAACTTTATCTCTTTAGAGAACACGTGTTGCCATGAACAGAATGCTCCTAGAAATACGAACATCAAAATTGCTTCTGATGAGTCCTCACGCAGCAGTGAGGAACATGTCTCTGGAGAAAAGATGATCCTTTTTATAAAGGAGCAGAGCATGTGATTGAATTATGCTTTAATATTGGGTGGAAGCAAAACATTTAAGCGATGAACCTGGATATTTAACTGAGGTGGTTTCCAAACAAAACATGAAAGGCACAGCCTGGTTTATCTTTTTTTTTTAATAGTTTATTTTCATTGTATTTCTTTCCATTACCGTTTATCCCCCTTATACCCCCTTCCACCTCCATTCACTACCCTTCATCCCACAATCATCACACCGTTATCTGTGTCCATGAGCCCTTTTTCTTTTTTGCTCCATCTTTCTACCTCCAACTGCCCTACCCCAGAGTTGCTGCCTGCTCTCTATAAGCCATCTCTATTTTGCTTGTTAGTTCAGTTTGTTCATTAGATTACACGTATGAAAAATTAAGAAAACAATCACATTCACAATTACTTCAAAAAGAATAAAATATCTAGGACTAAATTTAACCAAGGATGTAAAAGGCCTGTATTCAGAAAATTTTAAGACACAGGAGAAAGAAATTGAAGAAGATACAAATAAGTGGAAACACATACCATGTTCATGGACAGGAAGAACAGCAATAAAATGGTCATACTACCCAAAGCAATCTATAGATTCAATACAATTCCTATCAAGATACCAATGACATATGTCACAGAACTAGAATAAATATTTCAAAAATTTATATGGAACCACAACAGACCCTGAATAGCAACAGCAATCTTGAGAAAGAAGAACAAGTTTGAAGGAATCACGCCACCTAATATCAAACTGTATTACAACCTGGTTTATCTTTTTCTTTTTTTTAAGATTTCATTTTATTTATTTATTTATTTATTTATAGAGAGAGGGAAAGGGAGGGAGAAAGGGAGAGACATCAATCAGTTGCCTTCTGCATGCCCCAGTTGGGGACCTGGCCCACAACCCAGGCATTAGCCCTGACCGGGAATTGAGCTGGCGACCCTTCAGTTCACAGGCTGGCACTCAGTCCACTGAGCCACACCAGCCAAGGCTGGCCTGGTTTATCTTTGATGCTTGTGGTAAAGCCAAGCTGAAAGAGATAAATTGAGAAATGAATTGTTAATATAAAGGATCCAACATTTGATATTAAAAGCCTCATAATACATTTGTTACTATTTTTGTTTTAGTCTATTATCTTTTGAAGAGATTTTTTAATGGGAAAACGTTTTTCCTGTTTGACCATGTATTAACCATATCTAGAGCTCGTCATTACTTCTTTAGCCTGAAGAACGTGATTTAACATTTCTTCCACTAGTGATAAACCCTCTGGTTTTGTTTATCTACAAAAGTCTTTGTTTTATTTTCTTTTTTTCAATTTTTTATTTTTATTGAGGAAAAATACACATAACGGAAATTTTATTTTGTTAACTATTTTAAGTATAGAGTTCCTCCATTACCACCATCCAACTCTAGAACTCTTTTCATCTTGCAAAACAAACTCTACACCCATTAAATAACTCCTCACTCTTTGCCCCACCACACACATACACAGCCCTTGGTAACAAGCATTCTACTTTCTATCTCTATAATTTTGACTTTTTTACATACCTTATAGAAGTGGAATCATACACTATTTCTTCTTTTGTGATTTGCTTATTTAGCATAATGTCTTTGTTTTTTCCATGCTGTATCATATGTCAGAATTTCCTTCCTTTTTAAGGCTGAATAATATTCCATAGTAAGTATATACCACATTTTATTTAGCTGTTCATGCATCAGTGGACACTCGTCTTGCTTTCACATTTCATCTATTGTGAAGAATGCTACTATGAGCATAAGTCTACAAATAATCTGTCCAAGTCCCTACTTTCCATTCTTTTAGGTATATACCTAGATGTGGAATTACTGGATCATATGGTAATTCTGTTTTGTTTTGTTTTGTTTTGTTTTGTTTTGTTTTGAGGAACCACCATACTATTTTCCACAGTGACTGCACCATTTTACATTGCCACCAACGGTGTACAATTATTCCAGTTTCCCCACATCCTTATAAATACTTGTTACTTTCTGTGTTTTTTTTTTTATTGTAGCCAACCTAATGAATGTGAGGTGGTACCTCATTGTGGTCCTGATTTGCATTTTCCTAATAGCTAATGATGCTGAGCATCCTTTCATATGTCTCTGGGCCGTGTGTATGTCCTCCATGGAGAAATGTCTGTTCAGGTCCTTTGCCCATTTTTTAACTGGTTGTTTATCTTCTTGAAGTGGAGTCATGTGAGTTCTTTATATATTTTGGAGATCGAACCCTTGTCCGAGGTATCATTGGCAAATATTCTTTCCCATACAGTTGGTTCCCTTTTCATTTTGCTGATGTTTTATTTAGCTGTGCAGAAGCTTCTTATTTTGATGAAGTCCCATTTGTTTACTCTTTCCTTTATGTCCCTTGCTCTAGGGGACATATCAGTGAGAATATTGCTGCCTGGAATGTCTGAGATTTTCCTGCCTATGTTCTCCTCTAGGAGTTTTATGGTGTTATGACCTGTTTAAGTCTTTTATCCATCTTGAGTTTATTTTTGTTTGTGGTGTAAGTTGGTGGTTGAATTTCATTTTTTTGCGTGTAGCTGTCCAGATCTCCCAACACCATTTGTTGAAGAGGCTATTTTTACTCCATTTTATGCTTCCGCCTGCTTTGTCAAATATTAATTGATCATAGAGGCATGGGTTTATTTCTGGGCTCTCTACTCTGTTCCATTGATCCATGTGTCTGTTCTTATGCCAGTACCAGACTGTTTTGATTATAATGGTCTTATAATATAGTTTGATACCAGGTATTGTGATCCCTCCTACTTTGTTCTTCTTTCTCAAAATTGTTGCAGCTATTCAGGGTTGTTTATGATTCCATATAAATTTTTGAAATGTTAACATATCTGTGAAATATGTCATTGGTATTTTAATAGGGATTGCGTTGAATGTATAAATTGCTCTGGGTAGTATGGACATTTTGATGATGTTAATTCTTCCAATCCATGAACATGGTATATGCTCCCAGTTATTTGTGTCTTCCTTAATTTCTTTCTTCAGTGTTGTGTAGTTTCCTTAGTACAGGTCTTTAACCTCCTTGGTTAAGTTTATTCCTGGATACTTTATTTTTCTTGTTACTATAGTAAATGGGATTTCCCCCCTGATTTCTGCTTCTGATATTTCATTGTTGGTGTACAAAAATACCTTCAATTTCTGAATATTGATTTTGTATCCTACTGTTTTGCTAAATGCACTTATTAGATTGAGTGGTTTTTTGGTGGAGTCTATAGGGTTTTCTATGTACACTATCATGTCATCTGCAAACAATGACATTTCCTCCTTTCCTATTTGGATGCCTTTTATGTCTTTTTCTTGTCTGATGACTGTGGCTAGGACTTCTAATACTGTGTTGAATAAAAGTGGTGAAAGTGGACATCCTCATTTTTTATCTTAATGGGAAAGCTTTTAGTTTTTGCCCATTCAGTATAATGTTGGATGATGGTTTCTCATATCTAGCCTTTATTATGTTAAGGAATGCCACCTTTATTCCCACTTTGCTGAGTGTTTTTATCACAAATGGGTGCTGTACCTTATCAAATGCTTTTTCCCCATCTATTGATATGATCATGTGATTTTTATCTTTCCTTTTGTTTATGTGATGTATTCTGTTTATTGATTTGCAAATATTGTGCTATCCCTGCATCCCTGGGATGAATCCCAGTTGATCATGGTGGATGATCTTTTTAATGTATTGCTGGATGAGGTTTGCCAATATTTTGTTGAGGATTTTAGCATCTATGTTCATCAGTGATATTTACCTGTAGTTTTCTTTTTTGTGTATGTCTTTATCTGTGTGTGGGATTGGAATGATGCTGGCCTCATAAAAAGAGTTTGGGAGTCTTCCCTCTTGGATTTTTTTGGAATAGTTTGAGAGGAATGGGGTTAGCTCTTCCTTAAATGTTTTGTAAAGTTCTCCTGTGAAACCATCTGGTCCAGGGCTTTTGTGTGCCAAGAGTTTTTTTATTACTGGTTCAATTTCACTAGCTGTCATCAGTCTGTTCAGGCTTTCTGCTTCTTCTTGATTCAGTTTTTGAAGATTATGTTTCTAGAAATTTGTCCATTTCACCCAGGTTTTCAAATTTCTTTGCATATAGGTATTCATAGTGATTTCTTATAATCCTTTGTATTCCTGTGGTATCAGTTGTAGTTTCTCCTCTTTCATTTATGATTTTGTTTATTTGGGTCCTCTCCTTTCTTTTCTTGATGAGTCTGCTTATAGGCTTGTCAGTTTTGTTTATCTTTCCAAAGAATCAGCTGCTGGCTTTATTGATCCTTTGAATTGTTCTTTTAGTCTCTATGTCATTCATTTCTTCTCTGATCTTGGTTATTTTCTTCCTTCTGCTCACTCTGGGCTTTGTTTGTTGTTGTTTCTCCAGTTCTTGTAGATGTAGGGTTAGGTTGTTTATTTGAGATGTTTCTATCTTTTTTAGGTAGGCCTGTATTACTATGAACTTTCCACTTAGGACTGCCTTCGCTGTGTCCCATAGGGTTTGAACTGTTGTATGTTCATTTTCATTTGTTTCCAAAAACATTTTTTATTTCTTCTTTGATCTCATTGTTGACCCATTCATTGTTTAATAGCATGCTATTCAATCTCCATGAGTTTGAATGTTTTTGAGTTATTTCCTTGAGGTTGGTTTCTAGTTTTAAGCCCTTGTGGCCTGAGGAAATGCTTGATATGATTTCAATTTTCTTAAATTTGTTGAGGCTTGTTTTGTGTCCTATCATGTGGTCTATCTTTGAAAATGTTCCATGTGCATTTGAAAAGAATGTGTAGTTTGCTTCTTTGGGATGAAAGGTTATATATATATATATATATAATCAGTTATGTCCATTTGATCTAATGCGTCATTCAATTCTACAATATTCTTGTTGATATTTTGTTTGGATGATCTATCCATTGTTAACAGTGGGGTATTAAAATCCCCTACCGTAAGTGTGTTGCTGTCTGTATCTTTCTTGAAGTCCTCCAGGATTTTCCTTATATAAGTGGGTGCTCCTATGTTGGGTGCATATAGGTTTACAGTGTTTATGTCTTGAAGGATTCTTCCTTTGAGTATTATGAAGTGTTCTTCTGCGTCTCTTTTTATGGCCTTGTTTTGAAGTGTATTTTGTCTGATATAAGTATTGCTACCCAGGCTTTTTTTCCTGTTCATTTGCTTGGAATATTTTTTTCCAACCCTTTACTTTCAGTCTGTGTAGGCCTTTTGTTCTGAAGTGGGCCTCTTGTAGGCAGCATATGTGCAGGTCCTGTTTTATTATCCATTCAGCTACTCTGTGTCTTTTAATTGGAGCATTCAATCCATTTACATTTAAAGTTATTATTGATAGGTACTTATTCATTTTTTCCCTTTGTACTTGTGTTCCTCTCTCTCTTTTTCTCCATCTTCTTAACACAGTCCCTATAGCATATCTCGCAATACTGGTTTGGTAGAGGTGTATTCTTTTAGCCTTCTTTTGTCTAGGAAACTCCTTATTTAACCTTCCATTTTAATTGAGAGCCTTGCCGGGTAGAGCAGTCTTGGTTGCAGGCCTTTGCTTTTCATTACTCAGAATATTCCTTCTGGCTTGTAGTGTTTCTGTGCAGAATTCAGCTGCTAGCCTTATCGGGACTCCCTTGTATGTTACTTCCTATTTCTCCCTTGCTGCCTTTGATATTCTCTCTTTGTCCTTGATATCTGCCATTTTAATTGTGATGTGTCTTGGAGTGGATCTCTTTGAGTTTCTCTTGATTGGGACCCTCTGTGCTTCCTGGACTTGTGTGACTTTTTCTCTCCTCAAGTTAAGGAAGTTTTCCATCATTACTTTTTCAAACAGGTTTTCTATCCCTTGCTCCTCTTCTCCCCTTTTTGGTATTCCTATTATACAGATATTATTATGTTTCATGTTGTCCCAAATTTCCCTTAACCCTTCTTCATTCTTTTAGAGCCTTTTTTCATTTTCTTGCTCTTTCTATTTTTTTCTACCATGTCCCCCAGCTTGCTGATTCGATCCCCTGCTTCATCTAGCCTGCTTTTGACTCCTTCTACTAATTGCGTTCTTCAATTCAGAAATTGTATTCTTCATTTCCTCTTGGGTCTTCTTGATAGTTTCTATGTCCTTTTTCATACAGATACAGTTTGCAGTCAGTTCCTCATAGGTTCCCTATAGTTTTTGGTAATTCTCACTGAGCTCACTGAGTTGATTGAGCTTTCTTATAACCATTGTTTTGAACTCAGTATCTGATAGTTTATTTGCCTCTATTTCATTTAGTAGTCTTTCTGAGGATTTCTCCTCTCCTTTTGATTGGGGGTTGTTTCTTTGTCTTCCCATTATTTGGCTGCTGGAGCAAAACCACAAAACCCAGGAAACAAATCCACAACCCACAAAAGTAACCCGCCCCTGCAATCCCACTATCAACAGCAAATGAACCAGTGTTAGTAAGGCTGTAAAGAGATTAAGACTATTATAAATAAAGGAGAGAAATAAACTATAGTATAAAATCTGGTGACTTAATATGCACCAACTTGATGAGCAAGGAATGAATGTTAAAAAGCTATGTAGTAAAGAAAATATCCCAAATCATGGAGAAGACCACAGTAGATTTCAGCCCGGTAGCCTCTAGTATTTACCGCTATTTTTTCTTTCTGGATCCACCTCTGGTGATGTCAGGTGTTGACCCTGCCTGACCTTAGGCAGTCTGTCCGAGACTTCCCAGGACCTACTGTCTGTGGCTGTCTCCTTCAGTTGTTAATCTAGCCACTCTTCGCTCAGAAATCAGGCTTGAACACCATAGGGCAGGGCAGAATCCCTCCTAAGGTTGGGACTAATGTTTCCCCTCAGGCTGCTGCTGCTCGGAGGGGAGTGGTCTGTGTGACCTCAGTGGCTGCTACCTGATGGGGGATGATTCAGCACCAGGATCCTGGAGGCTGCCCTCTCAGTTCTCTCCCCAAAGTCTCCATCCCCAGTCTACTCAAGTGCCTCTAGTCCACTCTGCCTGCCCTTTGCAGGGATCTACCGTCTGTGGCCGCCCCTCTGCACTCAGCAGTCAGGCTTAAGCACCACAGGGCCAGGGCAGAGCCCCTCCTGGGGGCAGGGCTATTGTTTCCTCCCAGGCTGCCACTGCTCAGGGGAGTGGTCTGCCTGAGCAAGATGGCTGCTGCCACTCAGGGGATGAGTCAGCACCGGGATCCCGGGGGCTACTTTCTCAGTTCTCTCCCCAAAGCCTCCATCTCCAGTCTCTCCTCAGGCGTCTCTAGCCCACTCTGCCCCAGCCTTTGCCGGAACCCAGGATAAGTGGCTGCAGATGACATTTCTGCATTGGCCCTTTAATTGGCTCTTTCAGCCTCCAGCGGCCCATCTCTGGCAGAAAGCAGCCCTGCCGCTTTTCGCAGCTGGCTGTTATCTTTGTACTTTTTGGGCTCTGGTGTTGTAGGCTGGGCATCCCCATTTATGGCTTAGACCCCACTCTGCTCAGGGGGATCCAACTGGCCACTTAAATATCCCCCTGGTGCTGCCCTCTGAGGGTGCCCAGCCAGCCTTCTCACGTCTCCACCGCACTCCTTACCAGTCAGGTTGTGCTGAACTGATTCTTCTGTCTGTCCGAGGTTATAAGGCTTCTCTCTCACTATTGTTCAATTGTTTGTTCTGGGTGATTTCTCCACATTTAGTTGTGATTCCAGATTGGTCCTGGGAGGAGGTCAGTGTGACTTCCATCCACTCTTCCGCCATCTTGATCTCCTTCTGTCACTGAGATTTTGATAGAGATTGCATAGTATCTGTAAGTCACTTTGGGTAGTAGTGACAGCTTAACAACATTAAATCTTCCAACCCATGAACATAGGCTATGTTTACATTTATTTATGTCTTCTTTCATTTCATTTGGCAATGTTTTGTAGTTTTCATTGTACAAGTCTTTCACCTCCTTGATTAATTCCTAAGTATTTTATTCTTTTTGATGCTACTGTAAATATAACTTTTTGTAATTTTCTTTTCATATTGTTCATTGTTAGTTCATAGATGTGCAACTGATGCTACTTACCTGAATTAATTTATTATTTCTTACAGTTTGTGGGATATTTAAGGTTTTCTACACATAAGATCATATGTGCAAACAAAGATAATTTTACTTCTTCCTTTTCAGTTTGGAGGTATTTTATTTGCATTTTCTCGATAAATTGCTCTGGTAGAGCTTCCAGTATTATGTTCAAGCAATAGTGAAAGTTGATATCCTTGCCTTGTTCCTGATCTTAGAAGAAAAGTTTTCAGCCTTTCACCACTGAGTATGATGTTTGCTGTAGGTTTTTCATATATGGCTTTTATTATGTTGGGGTAGTTTTCTTTTATTCCTAGTTTGTTGAGTGTTTCTTAGTCATGAAAGTGTGTTGAATTTTGTCAGATGCTTTTCCTGCATGAAGTGGGATGATCATGTGATGTTTTTCCCTTCATTCTATTAATGTGGTATATTACATTGATTAATTTTTGTATGTTAAACCATCCTTGCATTTTAGTAATAAATTGCACTTGGTCATGATGTAAAATCCTTCTAATACAGTGCTGAATTTGTTTTGTTTGCTAGTTAGTATTTGCATAAATGCTAATAAGGTATATTGATCTGTAATTTTCTTTTAGTGTTTTTATCTGGCTTTGGAGTCAGGGTAATGCTGGCCTTATAGGATGAGTCAGGAAGTATGTCTTCCCTTTCAAGTTTTGGGAAAAGTTTGAGAAGGATGAGTGACACATCTTCTAATATTTGGTAGAATTCACCAGTGAAGCCATCAAGTCTGCAGCTTTTCTTTGTACAGAAGACTTTCTTATTACTGATTTAATATCCTTACTAGTTGTAGATCTATTTGAATTTCATGATTCAGTCTTTGTCAGTTTTATGTTTCTAGAAATTTGTTCATTTTTTCTAGGTTACCCAGTTTTTGATATACAGTTGTTCAGAATACTCTCATAATTCTCATACTTAGAGAGTTAGTAATAATGTTCTCACTTTCAATTCTTATTTTAGTGATTTGTGCATTCTTCCTTTTCTTCTTAGTCATTTTAGCTAAAGGATTGACAATTTTTGTTGATCTTTTCAAAGAACCAACTTTTGCTTTTACTGATTTTTTAAAGTTTTTATATTCTTTATTTATCTCTGCTCTAATATTTATTATTTCTTTCTGCTCCCTTTGGGATTAGTTTGTTGTTCTTTTTCTAATTTCTTAAATTGTAAATTTAGGTTGTTAACTTGAGATTTTTCTTGTTCTTTAATGTAAGCATTTATAGCTATGAACTTCCTTCTTAATACTGCTGTCATTGCATCTTGTAAGTTTTAGTATGCTGTGTTTTCATTTTCATTTGTCTCTGAGTATTTCCTAGTTTCTCCTGTGATTTCTTCTTTGACCCATTGGTTGTTTAAGATGGTATTGTTAGGCTGTGGTGTAAACCAATTTTCTTGTCTGTCATCAAGCTTGAAATATGTGTGGATTTCTAAAATAATAAGGCTTAAATTAACTCTCAATTATCCCTCCCCTTCCTTTATCCCACATAGAGCCGACTGGAATGGGCTAATGAGGAACATCATAAATAAATATTTTTTCTCTTTGAAGGTGCTTAGAAGTCTTTAAACCTAGAAAAGGTTCTCAATGGATAAGTAATCGATAACATAGTGAAATGACCTTTTAAAGTCATTTCTTGAGGAAAGAGGACATAGCAAAATAGATTTTTGCCTTCAAAGTTCTCTCTCGATCTCTGTTGAAGAAAAAACCTTAAGCTTCCTTGGTGGTGTTCAGCAGCCTGGCGACAGCAGTGAGCATTAACTGAAGGATCATTCTCAGCAGAGGAATTAAGTGAACCAAGTGCTGTAAACACTAGGTAATGGACTGGCTTCCAGATCTTGACTTGGAGCCATGCTTTCCTTGGCATGGATCTTCAGCATTAAAGGCTCTGGGGTACCTCATGCAGTCAGTCATTCCTTGTTTTTTGTTTCCTACAAAAAGGAAACTAAAATTTGAGCACCTGTAATCTTTAATGACTTTCTGCTAGCGATTTGACTTAATTCATTAAACTTTAATGGAAATCCTGGGAGGTAGATATTGTTCACCCTGCTTTACAGGTGAGAGACCCAAGATCACACATTTGTAAAAGTGGAAGTCAAGATTTCAAATTTAAACTGACTACATAACCCGTGCTTTTGCCTCTTTGATTTCCAGGGATCCTTGCTCTTCCCCAAGTGCACACCTCTAGGCCTTCTACCTCCATAAAAACCAGAGAAGCTCCCGCCTCCGGGCACCCTGTAGACAGCTTCCTCACATGAGTTATTTTGAAAACGAATGAGATGGGGGAGTCCTGTGACTTAAAAAGAACAAATAAATAAGACAGCCGCTCCCTTAAATCAAGCCAGGTCCTCAAGATATGTCTGTGTTCCTTACCCATTTCTATATGCAGACAGATTTAATATTAAACAGACCGTCTTACTGCCGCTGGTATGCCTATTCTCAGAGAAAATGCTTAAAATATAAGAAATGTAAGGCACCTGGCAGGAATAATAGCCACAATATTTTGACCATCTGCCATACACCACGATCTGTTCTAGGTGTTTTATAAACATAACCTTCTGTAATTCCTATAGCAGCCCTTTCTAAGGGAACTAGGAATATTCGTCTTTCATGTTCGAGAGAACTTACAGGAACTTGACCAAAGTTAAGAGGCAGAGCCAGGAGCTGACCCAGTTTTTTGTCTGGCCCTAGAGCTCATTTACTACAACATAGCAACTCTTGTGAGGATTTATATTAGGGATTTATATTATATTATATTATATTATATTATATTATATTATATTATAATAGGGGTTATGGCATGCCCGCACCGAGCACATAAATCATCTCTTCCTTGAGGTGACGACCGCGCAGTATTTTGTTCTCTACAGCAGCAGACCCCAGTCGCTTAGGCAGGAGGGACCGGTTTTGTGGAAGACGGAGGGGGGCGGGAGGCGGAGCTTAGGTGAGCTTCGCTGGCGGCCGGGTTCCTAACAGGCGGTGGACCAGTAGCGGAGGTTGGGGACCGCTGCTCCAGAGTGCCTGCATTCGCCATCTCATTTGTGCCTGTGAGAGGGTACAGCACAATGCGAGCCCATGGTAGGGATGGCTGTAACACTTGTCATACTGTGCCTGTACAGCTTGGTTCAGAGCATTAGCTGATCCCTACCTTTCAGAGGGCAGAACATTGACAGTGGAAAATTCCAAACTGTTTCACAGTTCTCCAGAGTTGTTGGCAGCTACCCCATGCCAATGAGGCTATTCCCTAGCAAGTCCGTTAGTCCTCCTCATTGTTTACTGCTGACAGGTGAGGTAGGCTCCCTTTAGCTACTCACAGGTCTCTATATCCCCTTACTCATATCTCAAACTATTTGCTGTGCCTTTCCTGTGTTTTTCTGTTTTAAACTTTGGCCGCCTTAAGTCCATAAATTGCCTAAATATATAACTGTTTATTGTGCCATAATTATGGTAAATTTCAAATATATATTCTTTTGAAAAAAAATTTAAGTTAGAGCCTTAAACTACGTAACATTCTTATACTGAGAAAACACAAAGGAAGTGAGGGGAGCTGTCATTTTGAGCTGAAATGGTTCTTGCACTTTGTACTGAGGCCTCTCAGATGGTGTAAGGGTAGGGCTAGGGAGACTCTTGCCGTAAGTGTTGAATGCACCAGCATGTCATGTGTGGATGGGCAGAAATGTTCACCACTGGGACAGTGATGGTAAAGAGGAAGACGCTGCTCTGGGGAAGAACTATATCCTTCCTCCTACTCTTGTATACTGCTGCTAAGAAGTGAACATGATTCTCAAATAGGTTTTTTGTCCATTTCACTGAACAGGAGGGTTTGGAAAAGTTACACTTGGGTTTAAGCACCCATTTTCCCCGTAGTTTCTTTCTTTCCACTTCATCATTTTGGGATTGCTTTTCCTGTTTTACTGATATTACATGTGAAAGGTAAATTATGGATGATCAACTTTATTAAATTAATGAATTAAGAAAAAGATCTATAGGTTCAACTAATAGATATCTGGCAGTAAGTTATGAATCTAAAAATATAATAAGCAAAGCTGCAGAATACTGTCCCCAAAATTTAATTGGATAAAATTGTGAATCAACCCTTTCCTTCCTTCAGCCTAAGTAAATGAATATTTTTATCTCTAAATTAAACTAAAAGCTTAGTTGAAGTTTCTGTTGAAACCAGATTCTGAATAAAAGCAATATCAGTGTTTCTTCTGTTTCCAAATTATACCTAAATATTTATGAACTTCTTTTGCATATAATTTTATTACTACACCAATAAGCAATAAAAACTTACTTTTAGAAATTTTTATAGGTAAATTATCAGCTTAATTCCAAACAATCAGGATTCTGCAATGTGTTTTTCACAAATATGTATGTATTTTAACTGGTAATATTTTTGGCTTAAGATTTCCATCTTAGAGCCTGAATTATCAGGACTATAGGGAGACAGAAGAGAAAGCAATACGAAAGGTCAAAACACAGTGAAGTACAAGATTTGAATGAGGTAAGAAATAAAAAGATTATTTTTAGTTACGTTTTCTAATATAGGAGAGGCAGACTTCATAAGGATGCTTAAAAATTAATGAAAATAGACAATAGGGGAAAATACACTCCCAGAAATGGGTAAATTTATTTCCTATGATTGTGATCAATGGTTACAGAAAGGAAGAAGTCAGGAAGGAGCACATTAAAAAATGTTTTTAGGATAAACTAGTGTATTGAAACTGTAAAGATGATTTAAAAGTATTGTCTGACTAAGAATAAATGTGAAAATTCAGAAGAATTCAGTAATATAAACTACCACTTACAGATACTTTCTGTAATTGAAGTGTCCATATATGCCTACGTATTATCCCTGTTTTTCAGATGAGGAAAATGAGATTAAGGAAAGTTATGTAACGGACTCAAGGTCCCACTGTTGAAAAATTGTAGAATAGGACTGGTAGGACTCTTTTCTCTTTTTTAATCTTATTTCCCAATTACAGTTTACATTCAGTATTATTTTGTATCAGTTTTAGGTATACAGCATAATGGTTAGACTATTGTCTACTTTACAAAGTGTCCCCCAATCTGCTGATGTTTCCAGTACCCACCTGGTACCATACATAGTTATTACAATATTATTGACTATATTCCCTGTGCTGTACTTTACATCCTCATGACTATAACTACCAATCTTAATTGAATTTATTGGGCTGACATTGGTTAATAAAATTATATAGGTGTACAGTTCTATACTACATCAGTGTGTTCTACTGTGTATCCCCCACCCCAAGTCAAAGCTTCTCCCATCACCGTTAATCCCTCCTGTTCCCTCTTTTACAGCCCCCACCTCCCTTTCCCCTCTGGTAATCACCATGAGTTTTTTCGTTTTTGCTTAAGCCCTGCACCCCTCTCCCCTCTGACAGGTGTCAGTCTGTTCTCTATCCATGAATCTGTTTCCCTTTTGCTTGTTAGTTTATTTTGTTCATTAGATTCCACATATGAGTGAAATCATATAGTACTTGTCTTTCTCTGAGTGGCTTATTTCACTTAGCATAACGGTCTCCAAGTCCATCCAAGCTGTTGCAAAGGGTAATATTTCCTTCTTTTTCATGACCAAGTATTATAGTATTCCCTTGTGTGAATGTACCACAGCTTTGTTATCCGCTCATCTACTGATGGACACTTGGGGCTGCTTCCAAACTTTGGCTATTGTAAACAAGGTTACAGTGAACATAGGGGCGCATATATTCTTCAAATTAGTGTTTGGGGTTTCTTTGGACATATACCTGTAAGTGAGATCACTGAGCCATGAAGCAGTTCTATTTTTAATTTTTTGAGGTAACTTCATACTGCTTTCCACAGCGGCTGCATGTAACAACCAATGTGTACTTCTTAATCCTTTCACCTTTTTCACCCAGTCCCCCTAAACCCCTGCCCTCTGTCAACCATCAATCTGTTCTCTGTATCTAGGAGTCTGTATTTATTTTGTTTGTTTATTTTGCTGTTTAGATTACACATATACACGAAATGAAATGCTTTTTGCCTTTCTCTGACTGACTTATTTCACTTAGCATGCATTAAGATTTCATTTTTTATGGCTGAGTAATATTCCATTGTATATATATACATTGTATATATATATATAAGTGTTGCAACTTAAAAAATTTTTTTAAATATGTTATGTTCATTGATTTTAGAGAGAGAGAAAGGGGGGAGAGAGAGAGAGAGAGAGACATCAATTGGTTGCCTCCCATGTGCTCTGCAACCAGGGATCGAACCCACAACCTAGGTAGGTGCCCTGACCGGGAATTGAACCCCCAGTCTTTGGTGTACAAAACAATACTCCAACCAACTGAGCCACACTGGCCAGGGCATACCACAACTTTTTTATCTGCTCTTCTATTGATGGGCATTTTGTTTGCTTCCATACCTTGGCTATTGTCAATAATGCAGCAATGAATATATGGGTATACATAATCTTTCAGATTAGTGTCTTAGATTTCTTCAGACATATACCCTGAAGTGGAATTGCTAAATCATAAGGCAATTCCATTTTTACTTTTTTGAGGAACTTCCATATTGTTTTCCATAGTGACTGCCCCAATCTACACTTCCACCAACACTGCAATATCCTGGAAATATCAACGCAATCTTGAGGAAAAGAACAAAAGTGGAATCACCATGCTCCCTGATTTCAAACTATATTACAAAGCTCTAGTAATCAAAACAGTATGGTATTGGCATAAAAACAGACATATAGATCAGTGGGACAGAATGAAGAGTCCAGCAATAAACCCATGTGCAAGTGGTCAATTAATATACAACAAAAGAGTCAAGAATATGCAATGAGGACCTTTGGTCAAGATGGAGGCATAGGTAAACATGGCTCTCCTGCGTACACAACCATGGTAAAAATCACAACTAAACTACAACACAACTATCACTCAGAACTGTCAGAAAAGTGAGCTGCATGGAAGTCCAACAACGAAGGAATTAAAGAAGTCACATTCGTTCAGATGGGTAGGAGACACAGAGACACAAAGACGCAGAATGGGCTGGTTCGACACCGATGTGTGGTAGATAAAAATCAGGAGCGATATCTTAGGAGGGAGAGATCCCAGCCCCACACCAGACCAGGGCCAGGAACATAAGTCCCCACAACTTCTAGCTGTAAAATCAGTGGGGGTTGGAGCAGTGGAAGAAATTGCAGGATTCTCGCATCTCCTCTTAAAAAGCCTGAACAGACTTACACAGACTCACCCCCTCTAGGATCCAACACTGGGGCAGCAGCTTGAAGGGCACCAGTGGCATACAGGGAGAAACTGAAGTCTCTGGCATCAGGGTAAGAGCCAGGGGACAGCTTCCTCCCAGACAAAACTCCAGAGGTCAGACAGTGGCCAGTATTCCTTTTCGGAGCCTCTGCCACACAGAGCCACAATGCAGTGGCACCATATCTGAGACTCCATCAACCTGGTTCACATGAGTTATCCTGCCTTGGTGATTACCCAGGGCCCTGCTCCATCCAATTTACAGGCCCGTGCAAGCAGCTAACAGTAGCTTTTCTACATTAGGCCTTGCTACTAAGGGTGTCGGAGCAGCTCTACCTACTACATAGAAACAAACAGAGTGAGGGTACCAAAATGGGGAGACAAAAAGAAAATATGACCCAAATGAAAGAACAGAGCAAACTCCAGAAAAAGAACTAAACAAAATGGATATAAGCAATCTATCAAATGCAGAGTTCAAAACACTGACTATTAGGATGCTCCAGGAACTCAGCTGTACTTCAAAAACATAAAAATGATCCAATCAGAAATGGAAGTTACATTAATTGAAATGAAAAATTTACAAGGAATCAACAGGGAAGTGGATGAAGCCAGAGTTCAAATCAATGACTTGGAATGTAAGGAAGAAAAAAATTAAATCAGAACAGCAAGAAGAAAAAAAAAGAATAAGAAAAAAATGAGGATAGGGTAAGGAGCCTCTGGGACAACTTCAAACCTGCCAACATTCACATCATAGGGATGCTGGAAGGAGAAGAGAAAGAGCAAGAAGTTGGAAACTTATTTGAAAAAATAATGAAAGGAAACTTCCCTAATTTGGCAAAGGAAATAGACATTCTAGTCCAGGAAGAACAGAGAGTCCAAAACAAGATGGACCCAAAAAGGACCACACCAAGACACATCATAATTAAAACGCCAAATTTAAAAATTAAGAGAATTTTAAAAGTAGCAAGAGAAAAGCAGATAGTAACCAACAAAGTTCCCATAAGACTGTCAGCTGATTTCTCAAAAGAAATTTTGCAGGCTAGAAGGGACTAGCAAGAAGTATTCAAAGTGACGAAAAGCAAGGACAACAACCTAGATTACTCTGTCTAGCAAAGCTATCATTTAGAATCGAAGGGCAGATAAAGTGCATCCCAGACAAGGTAAAGCTGAAGGAGTTCATCACTACCAAGTCCTTTTTATATGAAATATTAAAGGGGCTTTTTTAAGAAAATGAAGGTCAAAACTATGAACATTAAAATGTCAATAAATTCACAACTATCAACAATTGCATCTTAAAAACAAACTAAGCAAACAAAAAGAACAGAAACAGAACATAGATATGGAGACCATTCGGATGGTTACCATTTGAGAGGAGGGAGGGGGAAAATGGGGAAAAAGGTGCAGAGATTAAAAAGTACAAATTGGTAGTAACAGACTAGGCAGGGGGATGTGAAGAACAGTATAGGAAATAGAGTAGCCAAAGAACTTATATGCATGACACATTGACATGAACTAGGGGGTGGGGGCGGATTATCAGAGGGAGTGGGGGATGCTGGGTGGAGGGGGAGAAAGGGAAAAATATTGGGACAACTAATAGTACAATCAGTAAAATATTTTTTAAGGAATATACAATGGGTAAAGGACAGTCCTTTCAATAATTGTATTGGGAAAACTGGACAGCAATATTCAAACAAGTCAAAATGGATTAAAGATTTGAAGTTATGACCTAAAATGATAGGACTCCAAAAAGAAAACATAGGTGATAAGCTCCTTGACACTGGTCTTGGTGATAATTTTTTGGATCTGACACCAAAAAATAAACAAGTGGGACTACATCAAACTAGAAAACTTCTGCACAGCAAAGGAGACCATCAGCAAAATGAAAAGGCAACCTACCACGTATGAGAAAATATATGCAAATCATATATCTGATAAGGGGTTAAATATCCAAAATATATAAAGAATTCATAGAACTCAATAGCAAAAAACAAACAAACAAACAACCTGATTGTAAAATGGGCAGAGCATCTGAATAGACATTTTTCCAAAGAAGACAGATGGCCAATGAGTACATTGGTTCTCAACATTACCAGTCATCGGGGAAATGAAAATCAAAACCACAATAAGCTATCACCTCACACCTGTTATAATGGCTGTTATCAAAAAGACAATAAATAACAAGCGTTGGTGTGAATATGGAGAAAAGGGAACGCTTGTGCAGTGTTGGCAGGAATGTAAGTTAATGTTGCCACCATGGAAAACAGTATGAAGGTTCCTCAAGAAGTTAAAAATAGAACTACCATATGATCCAGCAATCCCACTTCTGGGTGTTTATCCAAAGAAAAAGGAAACACTAATTGGAAAAGATATATGCATCCCCACATTTTTTGCCACATTATTTACATTAGCCAAGATATTGAAACAACCTAAATGTTCATTGATGGAAGAATGGATAAAGAAAATGTGGTATATATCTCCAATGTAATATTATCCATCCATTAAAAAAATGAAATCTTGCCATTTACAACAACATGAATGGATCTCGAAGGCATTAAGTGAAATAAGTCAGATACTGCATGACCTCACTTATACATGGAATCTAAAAACAAACAAAAACTCAGCCATGGATATAGAGAACAGATGGGTGTTTGCCTGAGGTGACATAGAGGCTGACGAGAGGGGAATGGGTGATGAGGGTCAAAAGATTCAAACTTCCAGTTATAAAATGAATAAATCAGGGCAATGTAATATACAGCATGAAGACTACAGTTAATAATACTGTGTTGCATATTTGAAAATAGCTAAGAGAGTGGAACTTGAAAGTTCTTATCGCAGGGGAACCAGATTTTTTTAACTATGTATGGTGATGGGTATTAACTGGACTGTTGTGGTGGTCATTTTGCAAAATATACAAATATTGAATTATGTTGTATACCTGAAACTAATATAATGTTATATATCAATTATAACTCAATAAAAATTAAGTAAAATAAAACAAGAGCTTCTAAGTTAGAGTTGCTTTGAATCCCAGTGTTAGCTGTGTGACCTTGGGCAAATTATATAATGTATCTGAGCCTTACCTACATTTTCTGTTAAAATAGTATACTAATAGTTCCAATCTCACAGAAATCCTGGGAAAACAGAATGAGGTAATGCATGTAAAGCACTTACCATAATGCCTGACATATGTTGAATGCTAAATAAATAATAACTAACAACATTTTTGTAATCATTATTATCAATTTGGTAAGATTTCAACAATGCCTTATATTTAGCGGGTGCTTAAAATTTGCAAAATACTTTCAAACTCACATTTTACACTTATTCTCCTGGCCATAATGTACATAGGGAAAATATGAGCCCCATTTTATTGTTGAAAAAACAGGCTGAGAAAAATGTATCTTATCAGCTACAGTACCGTGCACTAGTTTTCCCAGTTTTCTGTCTCCTCTAGATGCCTTCATAATTGAATTAGGCAGAAAAATATTATTAGAATTTATAGGAAATATTATATATAGGATTAATCATGTAAAAAATCATTTTGCAGATATTAAAAATGAGCCAAGAAAAAATTGAAATATTCGAAACTGTGTTGTCAGAAGAGAGAGAAAGGAGAAAGCAATTGACATCTGATCTTAATACTGTACAGAAGGCTTTGGAAGTTGACAGTGAGGTATTTTGCCACTTAGGATGTAATTTCCCTGTTTTTATATTTCTAATTTAGGGATTCTATGTTATCATTTATTTTGCTTTTAAAATAAATTATAGTTATAGAATCTATATTTCTATTAGTAACAATGGGATGGCTCTTTCCCCATGCCGAAGTCCAGCACTAGCTAATAACAGTCCTTTAAGAAGCAGGTAAGCGTTATGGCGGTCACAGAGTCAGGGTCTTGTGCCTCCTTTCAACCACTTGCCCTGCCATCTCGGAAAGGTCTATCAGGAGACATAGCCTATCTCTGGAAGAGAGACGTGGAAGTGAGGTCATGGAAGTTGATTACCAATTTAGAGGGCGGTAGCTGTCAGTTCGCAGGGCGGGTGTCAGCCAGTGCATTTTCCCAAATCCCATCCTGCTAACCTATAGGAATTTTCCATGAAATGAGTTAGGAAATTGATACGACTTGCCCTCTTCCTGTGGTTCTGGGTGGCCACTCCTTACCTTCTCTTCTTTTTCCCCAGCGACTTCCTCATCAATATTCTCCTCCCTCTCATTTCAAGACTTAGGAAATATAAAGTAGCTCCTCTCCTAAAGTAAATGTTATGTCACCTATTCCCTTCACTGAGTGTGACAAACTGTCTCTCGGGCCCCAGACATCTACCAATCAAATACTGCGTATTCATGTCATCAATGTAGAAATTTGATTTTAAAAATCTACATCTAAATAAATAAAGTAATCTAAATAAAGTAATTTCTCTCATGGAAAAGCCCCCAGAAGATTAGAGGAAACCTTAGTTGATTAAGTCACTGAATTTACTTTAGTAAGTAAGGTAGCATAATTTGTACTTAAGAACACTTCCAGGCGATGTGAATTTAAACAGGCCGCTTAAGTCCTGTGAGCCTTGGTTTCAATAAATCTACCTCACGGGTTGTCACAAGATTGAGGGTAAACCATGCAGCACGTTGTTCTATAAAAAGCAACTTTTTTAAAGGATACATTTAAAAACAAGTACTATAACTAATGTTAGAATTGCTGAAGAAAAAATTTACCACTATACCAACCTTGCGTAAAGCAGGAATGACCCTCAAACCCAGGCTGAAGTATCAACCTGTGAATAATACAAATTAAGAATGCTTAATTTAATTAACTGATTTAAGTGAGCTTTATTTTAATAACGAAGAAAGGAGCCTGCTGCCAGAGGAGAGGTTGAAACACAGAGGCTGGCAAAAGTAAGTTTACTGTCATTTGTATGGAAAAAGACATGCAGGTTATGAGTATTGCAATAGTCTTATTAACTCTGTGTTGCATACTCATAACTATAAACCTACTTTTGCCCGCCTCCTGTATTTAAAATAAGAGATTTGTCAGAATCATTTCAGATATTCCTTTTTAGATATATTAAACCTTTTATGGGGAAGGTTTCATTTTCTTCTACTAAATATCTTCATTTCTTCATTAGGAATTGCAAAAATCAAAGTCTGAACTTATATACCTTTATAATGAAATTCAAAGTCTTCCAGGGGCAGCAGAAGATCATTTTTTAATAGCATATAACCTGCTACAAAGAGAAAATTCTGAATTAGAAACAAAGGTGAGACTGAGTTATTAGGTATTTAAAGGTTTGATATATGACATATCATTTATGAGAATAAGATAAAAAGAAATTAATTTTCAGTAATAGATGACTTAGAAATTGGAGTTTCTTTTATTATTATAAAGTAAGTTACCGTATAGTGTGTGTTATAAATCAAGCTGAATTTTAGAATAAATATTCAGACTTCAGCCAGTACCTTCACTTTTAGGATCAGTCTATTTTTTTAAAATATTAAATCAGCTTCCTAATGGTTTAATTTTTGTACCACATACTATAAATTAAAAGGCTTACTTAAAAATAAAATTATCATATGATACAGCAATTCCACTTCTGTTCATACACCCAAAAGAATTAAAAGCAGAGTCTCAAAGAGATATTTATCCAACTGTGTTCATAGCAGCATAATCACAATATCTAAAATGTGGGAACAGTCCAAGTGTCCCCCAACAGATGAATGGAGAAGCAAATTGTGGCACATACATACAATGGAATATTATTCAGCTTTAAAAAGATGAAATTCTGCAATATGCTATAACATGGATGAGCCTTGAGGACATTATGGGAAGTGAAATAGACCAATCACAAAAAGACAAATACTGTGTGATTTCACTTATGTAAGATTCTTAGGGCAGTCAAAATCGTAAAGACAGAAAGTGTAATGTTGGTTGCCAGGGATAGGGAGAAAGACGAAAGGGGTGCTATTGTTTAATAGGTATGGACTTCGTTTTATGAGATAAAGAGAATAATAGGATGATGGTGGTGATGGTTGCCCAATAATGTGAATGTATTTAATACCACTGAGCTGTATACTTAAAAATGGTTAAGATAGTAAATTTTATATTAGGTGTATTTTACCACAATAAAAATTATAAGCAAATAAATATTTACTTAAATATCTTTGACTTTAAAACTTAGAATCAAAACAGCTTTCTCAGTTATAGTGAAATTAGGCTCATACTTAGAATTAGGAAAACATTTAAGTGCCCTACCCCAGTTTGTTCTCCAAGTACAAAAATGGCTGCCAGACCAGGGTTAGTGCAACACTAGATGGAGAAATTGCTTGTAGTGTATTTTCTGGAGTCCCTCCTCTTAGGTTATCACCAGCTCCTGGCTGAAAATTTTCTTCCTCAATCACTATGTTGATCTTTATTAAAATGGTAAGAAGGAGTGAAGGCTAGAACACAACAGTTAAAATATATTGTTATACTGCAACACCACATGTAAAGCGAAGTATTAAATCGAGGCCTAATTTATCCAATATGAAGTCCTTAAAGTGAAAGCAAGGGGCAAGTTGTTGAAGGATTGGGACATAGATCAAACAGTACGGGATCTAGCAAGGCAAAAGTCCAGAACACAGGGGTTGTTGTGTGGGAGGGTAGATCCATATGACATGGCCTACATCTAAGCTCCATTTGTGGGACATTATCAGCCAGGTGGTTTATCATCACACTGTACAACTAAAGCATCTTGTCTTTCAAAATATCAGAAAACTTTACACAGAGGATGAACTGAGGTGAGAAGAATGTAATATAAAAACAAGAGCTCCAGATCACTATCCTGATAATCTGACTTTGTCTCTCTTTCTCTTTCATAAAAACAAACAAACAAAAACAAAAAAGTATATTGTTTTGAAATAATTGCAGACTTACAAAAAAGTTGCAAAAATAGCACTAAGAATTCCCATATACCTTCACTCCTCCAGATAGTAACATGGTACTGTGTTTGCTTTATCATTCTCTTTCTGTACAAACACACACACACACAGACACACACTTTATTTTCTGACCCCTTTAAGAGTAAGTTGGAGACATAGTATCTCCTTTACCACTAAATATAATATTTCCATGTATGTTTGCTAAAAACAATCTCTTTATCACAGTACAAGTCTCAAAATCAAGAAATTAACATTAATTAGTACTGTTGCCTAGTCTCCAGCTCATACTCAGATTTTATTATTATTCTTCTCTGCAGTGAAAGAAGAACAATTTTTTTCTAGCCTGGATCCAAACCAGGAGCATACATTATCGCTTTGTACCTCTTTTAATCTGCAACAGTTCTTCAGTCTTTTTGTTGTTCATGACTTTGATATTTTTTAAGAGTACAAATCATTTATTTTGAAGAATGCCCTCAATTTGAATTTGTCTGGTGTTTCCTCACAATATAATTCAGGTTACAGATTTTTGGCAGGAATATTGCAGCAGTGATATTGTGTCCTCAGTGCATTATGTCAAGAGACAGATGATATCTTTTTGTTCCATTACCAGTAATGTTAACATTGATCATTTGGTTGGTTGAGACACTATCTGCCAGATTTCTCCCCTGTAAAGTTATTACTGTTCCCTTTGCAATTAATAAATATCTTGTGGGGAGATACTTTGAGACTCTAGGTATTGTTTCCCACCAAACTTTTACTCATTAAAAGTTTCTGTTTAGAATTTAATTCTTTCATTATATTCCAGTTGATTTTCAGACATAGAATGCTTTTAAAGGTAGTCTTGTTAACAGTAGCTTAAAAATTTGTATATTGGGTATTTACTAAAGGCCTGTTTTATAAGCTTTTAAAAGTCATTTTGTTTGGGTCCCAATACCTTGGCTCATAGTCACAGACTTTTCAAGCTGGGCGGGATATGATTGTGCAGGCCAGCGTCCTCAATTACAAATAAGAACACCAGGCTCCCAGGTATTAAAACAACTGCCAAGTTTCCTGGTGATTCTCAGACTAAGCTCTGTCCTCCCTACCCTAGGGCCTCAAGCATAAAATGGAATGATCAGTTTAACACTTTATGGTACTTAAAGTCCAACTGAGTATTAGATTGAGCTATGTCAGTCACTAAGATAAAATTTTGGTAGGTTGGAGCTTGTGGAACAGAATTGGCCCTGCTCTACAACATCTGCATCATGGAAGCTTCTGTGGATAGAACTTTCTTCACGATAAAGAACAAAGCTCCTACCTACTTAAGATATACACCATCATGTGTAAAGCCATAATTCCTAGAAAATACTCTGTATTAGTGTCACCATCCTCTTCAGAAACCTTCATCAGTTCTCAATTTGCTATAATATCAAATTTAAATTCCTTTTGGCTTTCTTCTTAAGAAACTAAAATATATTATCCATAATGTTTAAATTTTTACATTGATCATAAAAAATAATGAAGTAGTATTTTGAAATCTCTTTTTTTTCCTGCTTACAAAAGTAAAGCAAACCTATTAAGAAGTCTTCTCTTTCAAGTCCCTTCAGAAAGTGACTCCTCCCCTCAATCTTACCTTATTTCCTCAGCTCCTTATTTTGTAGCCCCGCTCCAGTAAGACCATTCTCCTTACCTCTGCTCAAATACCCTATATTCAGTTCACACCAGTGTCTGACCATATTGCTCATGCGTAAAGTGCTTTAAATGTGTTATAGCCTCTTACCTATCCATATCTTCCCATCCCCTAAGGCCCAGTTCAAGACCAATACTCTCCCCTGACAAGGTTATAGTTTGCATGAGGTTTTATGGATTTATGAAATTATAGTCTGTGTCACACACCGTGGTTTCTCTTCAGAGGAGTAAAAAGGACTAGGAAACAAAACAAAGGAATCTCTTAAAGTAACTTAAATTGATCTTTAGAATTACATTCATTGTGTTCTTAGAATCCAACACAGCTACTGTAGACACTTTGCACTTTCAGATAGGCGCAGAATGAGCGTCAGACAGGTTGTTCTCTATTTTAGTGCAATCCGTTGATGGGGATCCATCTTCCATTCTTAGAACTATACCTTGCCCACTCTTTTCTCTGCCTTCTGGAGGTGTTCATTTTATAAAGAGCAACCTTTGAGGACAGGAACATGTTTTTCCAAAAATAAAAAAAAACAACCACAACAAAAAAAAACCCTAAGCAAACCTTTTGCCAAATCACACAGCAGAGCAGTGACTCTCAGAGCATCCGCCTGCATCAGAATTACCTGGGAGACCAAGCGCAAACCCCCGTTTTCCAGCCCAGACCACTGATTCTGAATCTGGGGGTGGAGCAGCAACATGAGACTACACGTCTAAATAACTCAGGTGATCGATGCTCTTACATGCTACAGTTTGAGAACCACTGCTACAGTCCAGGGGTCTTTACACATTCAAATGTTTTCAAACAAATAAGATGAGACTGGAAGAAGCTTGTACCTGTAATGTACATATACTATTCTTTCTAATGTTTTTGTAGTAATATAGTATTGCTTTTATGAATCAATGAAGTACTTTCAAAACTTGAGAACAAAAATTTATAATAATAGTGTAAAACTCTATAGAACACATTTTTTTCTTGCTAAAAGATAGAACAAAACCCCGAGAAGTCAACCCCAGAGACCAAAAATAACATTTTATTTAAAAAACCATGGATTTATCACCCTTATGCCTGTGGTAAAATAGATTAGACTATGTAACAACTGCAAGTAGGATGTCAATTTCTACTGCTTAACGCAATAACTATTTAGTAATTTAATGGAACAAATATATTTTCTCACAATTATACATAAGAATATGCAAAATAGAATATTTGTCTTTTTACTTAACTTCACAGGTCTTGAAGCTTGCAGAAGAATTTGAACAATTAAATCATTTCACTTTAGGGACAAATACTGCAGCTGCTAATTTAATTACAAAAGAAAATATCTGTAAAGATCTCATGTCTGAAATACCAGGTTTGGAAGTAGAGACTCAAAGCCCAAAGGAAGAGAGAGAGGAACTCGGGTAAACTGAGAAAATCCCATATCATGTTAATTATTTAGGGGGTATATTTTATTTGGCTTGATCATTATAATAATTTATTTTTTTCGTTACCATTTATCTCCCCTATACCGTTTTCCACCTTCACCCACCTGTCCCCTCCTTGACCACCACCCCCGCAATAATTCGACATTCAATTCCAAATGATGTGAGTGGAGAAATTATTAATAGTTACAAGGAAGAATTGTCCAAAGAGTTTGTCTTCGAATATATTGTTACATTTTAAAACTTTTTCCTGCTTTTAAAAATAAATATATACTTTTTATGGAAAATTTTTAAAGCATGAAAAAGTATAAGGAGATTGTAAAAATGTATAATTCCCACCATAGAGAGATGTTAACATCCTAAATTTTCTTTGTCTTTTTTTTCTGTACACATAAATATATATATATATTTTTACATAATTAAGCTATAATCTGCAGAGAGGTTTGTTTTTTGCTGTTTTGTTTAACATTGTATCTGATCATTGTTTTGAGAAACTTTTTAGTCCACTCTGCTAATCTGTCTTTTAATTAGCATATTTAGAACATTTACATGTAATGTAATTATTTATATGTTAGGGCTAGTTCTGCCATTTTTTTCTTTTTTGGTTTTCTATTTGTTTTCTCTGTTGTTTGTATCTGTTCTCTATTTTATACCTTTCTGTGGGTTGTTTGAACATTTTTTAGAATTCCATTTTAAGTGTCTGTTGTGTTTTAGAGTGTATCTCCTTATATAGTTTTATCAGTGGTTTATCTACCTATTATATTTTATAAACACACGCAACATTATTTTACCAGTTTGAATGAAATGTAGAAAAGTTACCTCCCTTTATGTCCCTTTTTTCTCCCCCATTTATAATACAGTTGTCTTAAAATTTTTCTCTACCTACATTTAGAACCACATGAGACAGTATTACAAATTTTGCTTCAACCATCACACAGAACTTAGAAAACTTAAATGGAAAAGGAACTGTATTATATATATCCATATTTTTACTCTTTCGGTATTTTCTTCCTGATGTTACAAGATTCCTTCTTTTATTATTTCCTTTGTGTATACAGAATTTTCTTTAGCCATTCTTTTAGAGTAGGTCTGCTGGTGACAAATTTTCTTAGTTTACCTTCATGTGAGAATACCTTGATTTCCACTTTACTCCTGAAGGATATTTTTCACTGGGTATAGGATTCTGGGTTGACAGATTTATTTTCCCAGCACTTGAGAAATGTTACGACACTTCCTTCTGGTCATTATAGTTTCTGATGAGAAGTCCACTCCCATTTGAATTATTTTCGCCTATAGTTAAGATCGTGTTTCTTGCTGCTTTCTTTTTATTTTTTTATTTTTTATTTTTTGTCTTTTGTTTTCAGAAATTTGACTGTGATATGCTTTGGTATGCATTTCTTAAGGTTTATCCTGTATGGAGCTTACTCAGTTTCTTGAATCTGTATGTTTATCCCTTGGGAACTTTGTAGCCACTATTCCTTCAAGCACTTATTTAGCCCTTCCTTATTCTCCTCTCACTCCAGGATCCAGTGACTTAAGCCTTAGATCTTTTGTGTAGTCCCACAGTTACCAGAGGCCCTGTTCTTTTTCTTTTCTTTTTTTCAGTGTATTTCTCTGTTGTTCAGATTGGGTAATGTCTATTGTTCTGTCTTCAATTTCACTGATTCTTCCTCTGCCCCCTCCATTTTTTTTTTTTTTTATTCCATTCATTGAGTTTTACATTTTTGGTTATTGTGTTTTTTAGTTCTAAAATTTCCATTTGGTTTGGCTTCTTCTGGTACCACTCTGACAGGGGAAGTAGGAGGGTTGCTGTCTGTCACATTACTACCCTAGAGTAGGGGTAGAAGCCCAGGTTCTCCACTCAGCCTCCATGGACACCCAAGGAAAGAGGGGTTCCTAATTACTTCTGGTGAGGGTAGGAGTTTCCACTTCCTGCTAGGCCAGAGCAGCATCTGTGAGTGGGAGGAATGCCATGTTACTGCCCCATACTTGGCCTGCATGGTATCATGAGGACAGTGGGTAGAAGTGGTCTCATTATGCTGGGCCAAGGCAAAAGTCCTGATGCCCCTCTGGGTCTCCTCTGACACTAACTCAGTGGACAGGGAGAAGGTTGTCTCCTCATTGCTAGATGGGGGTGAAAGTTCACACTCCCCATGTCTGTTAACTACCTGGCAGGGATGAAAGTTCCTACTCCCTTTTGGCCTCTGACACCACCATGGAGGGGGAGTTTGGGTGCCTCATAACAGCCTGGTGAAGGTGGGAGTATAGGTCCCCCACCTGACCTTTGCTGACATGGGTGGGAATGGGGCCATAGTTTTTTTCTGTATTTCCATTTAATTACTATTTTAAGTAACATGGTTATAAGTATTATATATTCAGCTATTTTCTTCTGCGGGATGATTTTATTGCAGTAAATTAATTGGTGTGTAATTATTCAGTCAAAGAGCCTGAATATTTGTGACTCTTGATCTGTATTGCCAAATCGCCTTGAGAATTTGAGCACCAATTATAATTTGTGAAGCATGCTGTGCTAGGCTCCAAGGCACCTGAAACAAATGGAAGATTAAGGAGCTAAGAGTAAAATTGGCATGTGTGTATTTACTCTGCTTTTCATCTACACTCTCTAACCATCAACGGTACATTTCCTCCCCTTGATTTCTGCGGCTCACAGTCTCTTGGTTGGCCCTCCTCCCTTTCTGGCTTCTCAGCCTTCTCTTCAGGCCTGCATTCCCCTGCTTGTTTCTTACAAGTCCTTAAGCTTCTGTCTGGAATGATCCTTCTCCTCTCGCTTTCCTCCTTCCCCCTGGCTCATCTCATTCAATTCCAAGGCATCTGCTTACCTTCCTCTGTACCTGTATCTTCACCACAAGCATTTCTACAACCTATCTCCCCATTTCCCCCTTTTGTTTTGCCATCCACTTGCCCATTTGCTCCAGTCAGAAATCCAAGTATCACCCATGACCCCTTCTTCTCCACCACCTGCCACATCCAGTCAATGATAAACCTTATCAATATTGTGTTCTAATTATCTCCAGGATCCATTTCTTCTTTAAAGCGCCACTATCCTATTCTAGCACTGTTGCTTATTACATGGATAATTACAACAATCTCTCAACTGATTTCCCTGCCATATGGCATCCAAATGATCTTCCTCTCTTTTACCTCTGGGCTTTTACCCATCTTATTTATTAAAGTCTTACTGCAATACCTTTATATGCCCCTGTTCTCATTTATACCAGTGCCCTGTTCCCTAATATACCATACATACACACACAATGCAAGTATGCACACACCCCTTCCTGACATGTCCCTAGCTCGTGCCTACTTATCGATCAGGCCTTATTTAATATAATCAATTATTTACTTACCATTATTTATCACTAAATTGTCAACTCCTAAGGACAAGGATTATGTCCTATTGTAGCCCTAGTGCCTACCAAAGTGCCTAGTGCCTCTTGAGTGATTTTTTTTATCTTTATAAGCACTATCTGCCCAATGCCATAAGAGAAGTTGAAAAAGTGAAAAACTCACTTAAATTGGTTGTTTGGGTGTAGACAAAAGTCTATGATATGTCATTTCCCTGAATGTAAGTAAAAAAATGACTCATTTTTTAAAATTGAATTTATTAGGGTGACATTGGTTAATAAAATTATATAGGTTTCAGGTTATAGTTCTATAATACATCATCTGTATATTGTAGTGTGTGTTCACCACCCCAAGTCAAGTCTCCTTCCATGACCAAGTATCCCTCTCTACCCTGTTCTACCTCCCCATCCCACTTTGCCTCTGTTAATCACCATATTGTTGTCTATGCCTGTAAGACTTTTTGCTTAATCACTTCACTTATTGGTTTTTAGGGTTAAATTATAAGAATAAGATAACCAATATGCTGTAGAATTCAAGCTGAAAATCTTACTTTCAGTGTTTCTTGACTGGTAGGTTTTTTTCCTCCACATTCTGCTGGTAGGATGAACATTTTGATAGTTTTTTATTGTTATATTTGCACCAAGTCCCGAACTAGGAGAAAATAAACAGAAGGAAATGCCAGAGGAGTCAGTAGAGGAGGGCAGTTTTCCAAGAGAGAGGCAGAAAGAGGAAGACTCGCAACAGAACCAAGATATGAAAAGTGAAGAACAGCAATTGACTTTGAAGCCTAAGAAAGTTGTCAGGCTTAGAGGAGAACTGAGCCATATAAATCAGAGCCTCCTTCAGTCTCAGAGCTCTGGGAGCGCTGAGGTAGGTGCTGTAAACACATGCTCTGACTGGGGCCACTTTCTCTGATCGGCTGTGGATATAAACATAATTTTTAAAAAAATTTTTTATGTCTTTATTGACTTTAGACAGAGAGGAAGGGTGAGAGAGAGAAATATTGATTGGTTGCCTCCCATACGTGCCCTGATGCAGATGGGGCGGGTATTGAACCTGCAGCCTAGGCATGTGCCCCAACCAGAGACCAAACCCACAACATTCCGGTGTATGAAATGATACTCCAACCAACCGAGCCATACCAGCCAGTGCTAAACATAATTTTTATATCAACATTAAATATATATTTGATGAACAATATCATAACCACAGCCTGAATGGTATAAAAGAGCAACTAAAATCTGCACTGAGCCCATCACTTGATGCATTTTATTATAAAGGGTTCCTAGGCTATATTGAGGCTGCACAGGAAGAAAGTGCTGATTAATTGTGCCTGTCTGCCCTGGCAGGTAGGGTAGGGAATGGGAGGGTTTGTGCCACATTTTCTATTCCTGGTACCTAGCTTAGATGTACGGAATACTTTGTTTTGGAGGGAAAAGACCGCAAATATGGAATTGTTTTAAGTACGACTTTTGCTGTTTACCAGAGACCTGCCTCCAGGAGAAATGAAGGGAGCGACTCCAGCCACACTTCAGTTCTTGTACCTCAGTCTCACAGACTCCTCCTTGGACAAATTAACATTCCCCTACACAGGCCTTTCTGGCAACTATTTTGAGATCCACAAAGGGGCGCCTTTGTACTCAATAAGTAAACCAAATTCAAAAGACCGATAATATACATTTGAAAAGTGATTCACATATACATTTAGAAAAAAAAGGAAGAGTAGCAATAAAGGAAGTCAGAATTACATTTGAAAAGACATTCAGATATAGAGTTTGAGAACTAGGCAGATCACAGTAAATAAGGAAAATAGAGGGGTGGGCAAAAGTAGGTCTACAGTTATTTGATGGAAAGACATGCAAGGTATGCTTATCACAATAGCTTTATTAGCTCTGCGTTTTGCGTACTCACAACTGTAAACCTACTTTTGCCCACCCCTCTATATACCTGAAAAGAGATTCACATACATTTGAAAGAGAAGGAAGTTACTGGATTTGTTCAGAAGACCAAAAGAAAGTAGGACATCAAATATTCAAAATGAGGCTAACTGTACATCTCCCAGGCAGGCCCTGTGTTGGGCAGAGGGCCAGCGTAGGAAGCTTGGGCAGAGGTTGAACGCTGCGGTCATGAAGATTGTAAAATCTTTGCTTATGAGCTCAAAATGACCAGCATACTTTTAGAATAATGGGATTTATAGTATGAGAAGTAGCACCCTGGTTAATTTATTAATTTTCTTTAATGTACTCTTTCCCATTATTTGAAGAATTATTTCAATACCCAGGGAGGAGATGAAAAACTATTATATATATAAAAAAGTCTATGAGAAATATTGGAAAATAGCCACTTTGTGAAAGGGGAAATAGTCCTATATACCACATAGCCTCTTAAGGATATATACAGTCTATCTTATCTATTGAACCTCTTAAGGTTTCACTGAATTCTTGCATACTTCACTAATTCTCTTCCTTAATAATGACTTTAACTTGTTTGAAAGAAGTTTAAGTTGCTCTTACTGATTCAACCTATTAATTGAGTTTTTATGATGTGGCAGTCTCTATGCTGTATGGAAGGCACATACAAGCAGTCAACAAGATGGGTGTGGGCCTCTGGGAAAGAAATAAAATATGTGTATTTTGAACTTTACATTTCCAGAGCAGTGTCATGCACACTGTTTAATTTACCTTTTTAATCAGACAAGGAAGAAAATACATTTTAGACAGATTTTTTTTTTTTTTTTTTGCAGTGAGCTATGCAGTGACAGGGTTCTTTGACCTACTGATGACTATAGGTTGTTCTTTTTAGTTCCTGTGTGTGTGTAATTTCATGGTCTAAACCCCCATTGTCAGATTACGGTGTCTAGTATCTAGCTACTACCCATGTGCGGTGTGCCTTCTTAATCTCGTAATGTGTAAATTTAAGCAACTACAGGCTGAGACCAGCTACCAAACTTTTAAAAATGCTTATATATTGTAAATACATAGAAAAAGAACTGTGAGAGCCTCTCTTATGCGTCTGTGACCTCTATTGTTCATATGTATTTGTGGTGGCTGATGGCCTTTGGGGGCTTAGTTTCTGCTGTTCAATATTGTTCCAGGTAAGGTTATGATAGCTGAATTCTAGACATTACTTTCCCAATATTCTTGAAACAAGTTGAAACCACCATGAGTATCTCAATTTCATAGGTTTAAAACCTAGCTTCATAGTTTTTAAAATAACATTATTGAATATTCACTATGCTCTAAGCACTATACTAAATAACCTGTATATGATTTGTATATTAAGGAATACAATGAGGCAGGAATATTATTATTGCCACTTTATAGATGAGGAAGCTGAGGCTTTAGAGAGGTTATATATGTGTAACACACACACACACACACACATCTCCAGAAGTGGAATCGCCAGGTCATAAGCAGTTCCATTTTTAACCATTTGAGGACCCTCCATACTCTTTTCCCTAGTGGCTGCATCAGTTTGCATCCCCACCTGCAGTGCAGGGGGGTTCCCTTTTCTCCACATATTTGCCAGCACTTGTTTCTCGATTTATTGATGACAGCCATTCTGATGGGTGTGCGATGGTATTTCATTGTGGTTAATTTGCATTTCTCTGATGATCAGTGACATTGAGCATCTTTTCATGTGTTTATATGTACTCTTTGGAGAAGTGTCTATTCAGGTCCTTCGCCCAGTTTTCAGTTGATTTGTATTTTTGGTGTTAAGTTGTATGAGTTCTTTAAAATTTTAGATATTAACCCCTTATCAGATGTATCATTGACAAATATGTTCTCTTATTTAGTAGGTTGTCTTTTCATTTTGTTGATGGTTTCCTTTGCAGTACAAAAACTTTTAGTTTGTGGTAGTCATGTTTGTTTATTTTTCAGCTTCCCTTGCCTGAGGCGAGATACAATATATCTTATCTATTGAATTGGATAAGCTTAAGTTCTTTATCCACTCAGCACACCTGTGTGTGCCTACCTATGAGAAAACCCCAGTGATTTCTCACTTTGTCACATAGTTTTATTGCACTGAAGAGGCCTGATTTTTACCCTAACATTGTCCATGCTCTGTTCCCCTTCACTGATATGAAAAATAAGAAAGTTAATTGTCTATATTTAACTACTATTGTTTACATAATTCCTTTGATATTTTTACTCTAATATAATGGGAGTTAAATTATATGAACATGTACCAACTAGCTATAAACATAAAGGTGCAGTTTGTTGTAGATAAGCCAACTCCAAAAACATGTGAATAATCACATGCTGATAATTCTGGTTCTGACAGCTGGAACCCATGTCTTAACAATATTTTCTCAAATTGTCCACATTTCTCTTTTAAAATGTTTGTCTTAGAATCCATCATCTGGAGAAAAACTGAAATATCAGCACCAAGAGGAAATACAACAACTTCGCCAGAATTTGCACCGGCTCCAGATTCTATGCAACTCAGCTGAAAAAGAGCTTCGATATGAGAGGGGAAAGAACTTGGACTTAAAGCAACATAACAGCTTACTTCAGGAAGAAAGCATTAAGGTAACTCTAGTGGACACATCCTTTATTGACAAGTCTCAGTGACTCAATTGGCCCTGGGGAAAAATGAATAAAAATTTCTCAGCTTTAGCCCTGCTGGAGCATCATCCCATACACCAAAAGGTTGCAGATTCGATTCCTTGTCAGGGTACATACCTGGACTGCAGGTTTAATCCCCCCATTAGGGAAATGTAGGGGAGGCAACTGACTGATGTTTTTCCCTCACACCGATATTTCTCTCTCTCCCTCTGTCTCTCTGTCTCTCTCTCTCTCTCTCTCAAATCAATAAACATATCCTCAGGTGAAGATTAAAATAATTTCTCAACTTTGTAATTCGTGAGAGTGTCCATAGATAGGTGGATACTGTGAGCTCTCTAGTTAACCTATTCCTTTCACTTTCCCCTACCAAGTAGGTACACAGTTCCATTGTTTCTCTGCTGCTGAAGGGATGTATATATGTTTTCAACCGATAAATACGAAAAGTTTTAAAGTTACACAGTCCTTTGAAATTATTCCCCCAAATTTTAGCACTTATTAAATTTCAATGACCTGAGCGTAAACCTGGGTTTTTCTGCCCTCATTCTATCTCTAGATTTATTTATCCCTAATAGGTCTATCCATTATTATTGGTTGAATCAAATAACTGCACCAAGGTATAATTCATTGGAGGACAAAGTTGTTCTCTCTGACACAAAAGCATTAGACCATGGTTCTATTATTTGCCAAGTATATTTGAGACTCAGTTTTTTCATCTCTAAAATGGGGCAAAATACCAGTCTCAGCTGCTTCATAGATATGAAAGCCTGACCAACATACAACAATTATGGTAGCACCTGCCTCAGGTCTCTACGTCAGATACAGCGGATAATCTATAAGTGATTCTTGACAAGCAGCAGTTAACTTGTATTAGGTGTTACCTATTTGGCTGTGTCTGTTCTTGATACTTTCATCGCTTTGTTTTATTTAATGTAGCCTCCCAACTATTTTATCAGATAAGTAGTTGTCCCCATATTACAGATGAAGAAACTGATGCTCAGAGAGGTTGAACATTATTAACTTTTATATTCACTTGATGAACTCTGAATGGTTAACCCACAGAAGTCACAAGTGGAGGAAATTATAGCTATAATCCCTATCAATTCAGTTGAAAAGCTTTGAGCCCAGGAAATTCTGCTTTACATTAGATAAAGTAAATTCCATCTCAGCATTTTTGTCTGTGATCCCTGCCTCGTATGTCCATTAACCAGGTTCTAATATTCGTTCAGTGTCATTTATTCATTTCTTTGTTCAGTACAAATTGATTAATTACCTACTTTGGGCACTTTGACAGGCCTTGGATACTGAGAAGTGAATAAAATACATGGTCCCCACTGGGATTTAGAGTGGGAAAGAAGTATGTAAACAAGTAGATAAATACATGTTTAACTTAAATTGTGCTAAGTTCTATGAAGGAAATAAATATGGTGTAATAAGTAAGGAGTGAGTAAGAAAACTTCTTCAGATTAAATGATCATGAAAGTTTTCTGTTACAAAGTGGCGTTTAAGCTAAGACCTGAAGAATAGATAGGAACTAGCTGTACCACGCAGTGGGAAAACAGAAAGTACTCCTAGCGGAGTAAAGTGTGGAGTCTGGTGTGTTGGAAACTCTAAGTAGAAGCCAGCATGTTAGGAGATCAGTGGAAGAAGGGGAAATGACAAGATGGTTTTAAAGAGGTCGGCAAGGGCCAGATCATACAAGGCCAGGCAAACTGCTGGGATTAGTTCCTGGAGCGATGGGAAGCCACTGAAATAGTTAAGGAGGGGAGTCAAGTAGTTCAATTTATATTTTAAAAAGAACACTTTGGCTGCTGTGCAGAGAACAGATTAGTAGGGAGTAAAAATGGAAATGGCAGGACCAGCGTCAAAACTATTGCGATGGCCAGGGCTGGAGAGGATGATGACCTAGACTAGTGTGGGGTGACATGAATGGCACAAATGGATTGATGCAAGATCTGCTGTGGAGGCAGAATGACAGCTTGTGCTGAACTGGCTCATGATGGAAAAGGAAAACTCAAGGACAGCTCTCAGGTTACTGGCCTGAGCAGGAGGTTAGATGGTGGCATCATTTACTCTAATCAGGAAGACCGAGAGAAAAACAATTTTGGAGATAGGGGCAGAATCGAGGAGTTTCACCCTGGCAGTTACTTGGCATAAAGGTGGTGTTTTAAATCATGGGAATGAACTAAGAGAGACAATGACGCGCTCTCAAGTCCTAGTGTAATCCAATAATATTTAGAAGTTGGGTAGCATTAGAACAGTCTACAAAAGACACCAAGAAGGAACAGAAGAGAGGTAAGTGAAAATCAGGGGAGTTTGGGATCACAAACTCCAAGAGACAAGGAGAACTTTCTGAGAGGGAGGGAGTGAATGCCCCTAAGAGGCCGACTGTCCACTGGATTTACTTTGGCAATAGTGCCTGTGACAGCTCCATGGAGTAGCAGGAATGAAAGCCAGCTTGAAGTGATAGAAAAAAAGGATGGAAAATGTTTAGTCCACACATGTATAGAAACCGTTAGGAAAATCCCTTTGTCCAGCTGCCATCTGTTGAGATCGACCTTGGCAAACCTTACTAACACATGGCAGCTCCAGAGAGATGACCAGCCGCATGACATTGGTGCTTGTCGGCTCTTGGGGGACAGCATTCCTTTGAAAGCTGCTTATTCTGGCTCACGCTGACATTCACTCCATGCTTATTGCCGTCACTATTATTTATTCTCCGCCCATAGATCAAAACTGAACTAAAGCAGGCCCAGCGGAAGTTATTAGACAGCACTAGGATGTGCTCTTCCCCGCCAGCAGAGTGGAAGCAGTGTCAGCAGAAAATCAAGGAGCTGGAGCTGCAAGTACTTACACAGGCCCAGAACATTAAATCACAGAACAACCTGCAGGAAAAGCTGGCTCAGGAGAAATCTAAAGTTGCTGATGTAGAGGAAAAGGTAATTATCCTCACCCTTAATAAGTAACGTGCTGTACACCGCTACCGAAATCCCGTTTCCCGAAGGATTTTAAGAAATACAGCCCTGGCTGCTGTGGCTCATCTGGTGTGGCCGGCCTGTGAACCAAAAGGTCACTGGTTTGTTTCCCAGTCAGGGCACATGCCTGGGTTGTGGGCCAGGTCCCCAGTTCAGGGTGTGCGAGAGGCAACTAATCAAAGTATCTCTTGCACATCGTTGTTTCTCTCCCCCTCTCTTTCTCCCTCCCTCCCTTCCTCTCCCGCTAAAAATAAATAAATAAAATCTTTAAAAAATATATATATATATGGTGCAAACTTGGTAGGCTTTCTTTACTCTCCCAAGCTTTCCTCCCTTTAACTTCACCTGCTCATACAATTCCAGTAAATCTTGTGTTTTTTTAACTGCACGAACATATAAAGGTGTTTGATTAAAACAATAAGTTAAATCACTGAAACCAAATGACTTTTGTTTTATGCATTCAAATTTTAAAAAGCTTACTTTCCTCTCGTTTGGATTGACCTTTACATGATTTTTATTTTGTAATTTTCAGAAGGACTTGTGTTGTGAAATGAGCCATTTTGAGATATTGCCCCTGCATTTTAGGTTGCCTAACACCAGGTGGCAGTAGTGCATAACAGCTGCACATTTTGATCTGCAGGTTTGTCTGAGTCAAATTTTATATTAAAAAATAAGTCACTTTAACAAACTATATAAACATGAAATTAACATCAAGAAGTAGATGACAGCAATTTGAATTAAACTCAAAAGCCTAATGTTGAGCTAAAGAAGCCAGCACAGAAGAGTTCATACTATGTAATATCATTTATGTGAAGTTTGAGAACAGATGAAACTAAGCTATGTTGACAGGCAAATGGTTGTCTTCATAAGGGCTGTTAACTGGGAGGGGACATGAGGGAATCTTCTGTGTTGCTAGAAGTATTCTATGTCTTGGTCTGGGAGGTGGTTATATAAGTAACATTCTATTGAGTATGCTTAAAATATGCACACTTTACTGCAGGTATGTTATTACTCCATAAAAAAAGTAATTGATAAAGATTGGTAAAATTTTAAAATTTAGGCAGTACTAAATATCAGCAAGGATTTTATGCAACAGGAACTCATATACTGACTTCGGTTGGAAGAATAAATCCATATAAACACTTTGGAAAGCAGTTTGGCATTGGCTTCTAGTCATGTTACAGATGTGTATATTTCATAACCCAACACTTCTACTACTGGGCATAAACACTAGAGAAACTATCATACTGAACATAAGTATCAGGAGTCAGGAATTCTGTCATTTTCATAGTAACGCTGTTTTAAAAAGCAGAAAATTAGAAACAACCCAAATGCCCATTGACATCAGATTGAATAAATTGTATATTTACACAATAGCATACATACAACAGTGAAAATGAATGAATTACAGCTACATACTGTAGTTCAGTACAATAATAAATAAAAACCAGGTCACCAAAAATACAGTATGATTCCATTGATACAAAGGTCTAAATAGTACAAAATAAAAACCATGTCATATAGAGATATATACTGTTAAAAGAAAAAGCAAAGAAAGGATTAACACAGAATTCAAGATACTGGTTTTCTCAGGTAGAGCAGGAAGGGGTATAACTGATGAGGGCCACGGAGTGGACTTTAAAAGTATTGGAAATGTTTTCTTTCTTAAATTGGGCGATGGGTTCAAAAGTTTGACATATGTCCGTGACAGAGAAGCCGATGGGGTGGTACTTTCTTCCGCGGAATTAAGACTGAATTTCTTTAAGTAAGCATTTACCCTAAGCACAGAGCTAAATCGGGCAACTCGAGGAACTTGACCTGGCCTCTGCCATTGCCCTGAATCGTCCTACATCTTCCCCTCTCCCACTGGCGTTCATTGGATGGGGAATTTGGTGTCAATAATACAATAGAGGGAGAACTGCTATTCTGCTGGAATTTAGATGTTCAACAAACATTATTAAACATTTACTATGTACCAGTCACAAATTTAGATAACAGAAAGCCTTGTAAAAAAAATAAGTAAACAGTGTAAAAGAGTATTTATCTAACAAAAAATTTTAATGACACTTTTAATCTAAATTTGTGAGTGGTACAAACATTTTTTTAAATTCTAAAATAAAATTATATATCTTTCTTTCAAATTCATAAATCTTTTGGTGTTACCAGGGTAGTAAAGAACCTATTACTAGTGCTAGGCAATGTGCTAATTGGTACTTGGTTTGTAAGAGGCTTTGACTTTGAGATGTTCATGAATGTAGTTACACTGCGGAGAAACCAGGTACTCCTTATACACTGCTGTGAGAACTGTAAATTGGCCTAAAACCTATGGAGAGTTTGACCTTATCTATCAAAACAAACAAATAATAACCTTTGCCCTGGTATATCCACACACCTGGTAAGTCATTCTAGAGATATTGTTTATAATAGCGAAAGATTGGAATTAACCTAAATGTTCATCGGTAGGAGGCTAGTTAAATAAGTTATGGTATATTCTTATAGTGGAATGGTATATAGCCATGAAAGAGAAGACGGTTGTGTATATACTTATAATGGCAAAAACTCACTTAGTGTATTTTTATTTTAAAAAGTCAGGCACGTTAGTATAATACGCTATCATTTGTGTAAAAAGTATCTGTGGGGGGAGAACTACTTAATAATATTTGTTTAAATATGTATAAATAAATCTCTGAAAGGATATACAAGAAACTAATATCAGTGCTCACTTCTTTGCGGGAAGAAGGCAGGTTAGGGGTGGAAAGGAGAATATAGTTCTGTTTACACACAGCTGTGTGAATGTTTTACATATTGCAAAAACTAAATAATTTATTTTTTTAAATTAAAATAAATCTAGCCACACTCTTTAGATCAGATTTATGTGCCAGCATTACTGTGTTTGCTATTTATATGGAATTTCCCTAATTGAAAAATAGGTCAAAAGGGGGAAAAATTGGGACAGCTATTATAATAATCAATAAAATATAATTTTTTAAAAATAGGTCACACTCTTCTTAAAGTTTTATTTCCAAACTTTTTCCATTCAAGATTTTGGATCTGCAGCAGAAATTAGAACATGCCCAAAAAGCCTGTCTCACAGATGCTTGTATTTTGGAAAAGAAGCAACTAAAGGAAAGGATAAAAGAAGCCATAGAAAAAGAAGCTAAAATAAAGCAACAATGTCAAGAAGAACAACACAAGAGGTAAGAGGAGCAAAGATGTCAGTTTCCCGTGGGCTAACCCTGGCTGAGTTTAGGGGCGTGTCAATTTACCAATGCATTTCCTCTGTGCCCACACTGAAGTAAACTCACACACTTCTTATATACCTCCCTTATAACACTTTATACTAATTATTTATTTTCTTGTTTGCCTTTAACACTAGAGTGTGGGATTCTTAAGGCAGGGATTATTTCTTGTTGTTGTGGGACATACTTGGTGCGCCAGTAAATTTTCTTGAATGATTGAATTGCTTAGGGAATAGGATACTCTGGGATTTGCTCTTATAACTCTAACATGATTGGCACAAAATGCAATAGAATGCAGTTAGTGTTTTGTATTTATCAGCTGATTTTCTTCAAAGAAGTTCCAAGTACTTTACAGGCATCTTAATCATCAACAAGCTGCTACCAGATAAGAGCTGTCATATTTTTTTTCTAAAATTATTAGGATTATTATCAGGATCTCACTTAAATTATCTTCTTGGATGCCCTAAATTCCAGTAACTGATGCTTCTTTCTTCTCTGGCACTCAGAGTGACATATATATTTTAAGAAAACTGTGGTTTTAGCCATTGAAAAGATATACAGACATCAACATATACTGTGAAGCTCAGAAACTTAACTTTTAGCTCCAGTTAAAAGTTCTAGCACAGGGCTTGGCACTCAGTAGGCACTCAGTAAACATTTAGTGAATGGAAGAGTGTTTGAGCGAGTGAATCAGTGGATATACAAATGAATAATAAATTCACTCTGTGAGGTACAGCAGAAAAATAGTTGTCTTGCTGTCACTTCTGGCAGGATGGCAAGCTATCCTTCTGTTATTGTACAAATAGATCCTGAATGAACTACAATAACTATACCTTTTAAAGCATTGCTCACAAAGCAAGAGAAAGCCCAAAGGGCAAATATACGATGCGGTAAAACAAAAATAATGAATGGTAAACTGTTAAGTCAAGTCAAGGGGCATATAACATCAACATCAACCCCCATGTTCCAGAGAAGATGCTAAGGAAGTTTGCCACAAGGCAGGATAGCTGAACAACTAGGCTCTAGTACTTGGCTGGGAATCTTGAAGGAGCTAAAGTATTCCCCAGCAGGTAGCCCCCAAATTATCTCTGGAGGAAAGCAACCTCAATTTAGATATTAAGAACTCCCACATGTTACGCTTAATCAAACACAGTGGTACCTTGGTACTCCTCGGCTTCAGAACTCACCAAACATGGTACTTCTTGCATTTTGATGAGAAAAAAATACTTCATCAATTGTCACTTGCTCACCACTCATGGGAATGAATTAACAAGTACCAATTATTGTACTTTTCCTGGTAACTTCCCATAACTGACTCCCCACCCCCACCATGTATTTTCGTCTTTAGCTGAAGGTAAAGGTGATGGCTTTTGTCATATTGGTGAGATATTCAGTGTGTCTGCATCTCTCCCACGTATACAGGAAATACATGTGTTACTAAACTTAATTCGTTTTTCTCCTGCTAATCTGTCTCATGTCAATTTGATTATTAGACCTGTCAGAAGAACCTAGAAGGGTAGAGAAAACTTTTTCCTCCCTGACAGTAGAGATGATCCCTCTTTCGTTTTGATATCAATAACTTATATCTTCTATTTCTTGGTTAGCCTGGTTAGAGGTTTATTAATTTTATTGATCTTTTCAAAGAATCGGCTTTAGTTTCATCATTTCTCTATTGTTCTGTTTTTTAATTTCATGGATTTCTGCTCTAATTTTTATTATTTCTTTTATTCTGCTTTATTTAGGCTTATACTGGTCTCTTTCTCTAGTTTTCCTATGGTGGAAGCTTAGATTATTGATTTTCTATCTTTCTTTTTTTATAATATTTGTATTTAATACTATAAATTTCCCCTTAAGCACTGTTTTTGCTGCATCCCACAAATTTTGTAACTTTTATTTTCATTTTCATTAGTTCCAACTATTTTTTTAATTTCTTGAAACTTCTTTCTTGACAAATGAATTTTTTAGAACTGTGTTTAATCTCTAAATATTTTGGGATTTTCCAGCGACCTTCCTGTTTTTAATTTATAATTTTATAGCATCCTTTTAAACAGCTGTATAGCCTCCTGTTACATAGGTCTACCATTATTTATGTAAAATGTTTTTAAGACATTTTTTCTTTATAAATAATGCCATTGTTATTGAATAGAAAGAGTTCGTCCCCTTGGTGCTAGCAGAGCCGAACACTGAACACCGAGAACTGCAGTAGAAGAAATATTGGCTATTGTGCTATAAATGGCACCACCCCACAGAATGGGAGACTACTGCTCAAGAGCCCGAACTCCCTGACGGCGTGTAGGGTGCAGATTCTATAGGGTCAGATTACAAGACACCATTTTGGGGGCTTCAGGGTCATGTTGGGAGCTCACTGGTAGGAGGTGAAGTGTGAGTAATAAATAATTTCTTCAGGATCGCCCTGGTGCTCCTTTGTCTGGTTTCACGGAAAAGTAGCCAGGAGGTTGTTCCACCTTAGGGCAGAGGAGCTGAAACAATTTAGGTCAAGATGGTATCTTTAGCCGAACAGAAACCCATACCTTGTGATCCTTAGTGAAGGCGTAGCCATTGTCGCTGGCTGCCTCAGGGGATTAATAACTAGTAAAGGAAAGGGCTAAGGCTTGCGGGCGTGCTGTGAAGAGGCTGAATAGAGTGCTGGGGCTGCATATTAAATAGAAATCATACATTAAATCAGGACCCTTAGTTTCACTATAAAAAAAATGTCCTGCTGCGTAAGACTTTGCAACTGCAATGAAATATGTGTTATACTTAGGGAAGTTTAGGATGCGGTGACAGCACATAGTAAGGATGTCTAATCTGGTCTGTAGACTCAAGAAAGCCTTCCTCAGAAAAAAGCTATTTAAGCTGAGAGTGAAGCAGTTGGTGTGGGAAAGCTAACTGGAGAATATTAGGCAAAGGAAGGCCTGAAAGAGGGAGACAGGGAAAAAATTAGACTTGCAGAGGACAAATCAGTAAGGAGGATGACTTGTTTCAGGAAGTGAAAATAAATTCATTCTGCCTGGGATAAAATATTTATGGGTACAGGGAGTGGCAAGAAAATGAGGCTAGAAAGGTCAGCTAAAATGAGGCTAGCAGCTAACAAGCCATATTTAAGAGTTTGAACTTGATCTTAAAAGTAAGTAATGGGGAACCACTGAGGATTTTAAGCAGAGGGAGTGAACGATTCGATTGTGTTTCAGAGAGAACACTCTGCTTGCTCTGAATGGGAAGGATTGGAAGAGAGGCTGAGGCTACTAGGGAGGCAGGGGGTCCCATCAATCTACTGAATCCC
>PVJD01007696.1:0-80973 GCA_004026545.1 Mormoops blainvillei | reverse complement strand
ATCTCCCAGTGAAGCATTTTCTTTCTAGGGGGAAGGAAAAAATTGAGAGAACAGAAATCACTCCTTGCAGATGAATGAAGTAAGTGACTTCATGAATTTGTGCTTAAATATCGAAATGAGCTGTAATTTCAGGGTGCTTTATGCCTTCTCATCCAGCCTTGTGTACAGTTCTTGCCATTTCCCCCCTACACTCCATATCGACCAATTCTGTCCAGAGGAGAATCTTTTGTAGTTCCCAGAAGACACCGCACTCTAACCTTGCCTCGCCTTAGCACACACAGCATCCTCTGCCTGGAACACCCTCCTCCTCTTAGTTAATGCCTATCCCCTCTTTTAAGACTTTCCTGTGAAGCCTTCCTGGATCCCCACAGTGTAAAATTAAATGTCCCTCCTGTGTGTCCTCAGAGCAGCCTGGCCTTGTGTCTTCTGGTGGACTCTGTTCTCACAACTTTTTCCTCCAGAGTTCACAGCTACATTACATTTCCCAGTCTTCCTTGGAGTTAACTGTTGTCATATGACTGACTTCCAGAAGTGAAACATGCAAAGAAGGGGTGTGTGTCACTTCTTTGAAGAGAAATTATATCCGATGTCACCCCAATAAACTCAATAAATTTTTTTAAAAAAGAACACTGGTGAGATGAAGCAAATAACCTGACCCTACATTAAGCCAAGTTTTCAATTCAGTAGGATCTTTAAAATGCACTGTAAATTAGCCATGATTTCCCATGAATGCCTAGTGTTTACTCTGTACAGGTATTTAAGGATCTAGTTCAGATCACTAGGAGGTGAAAATAACTAAATCTTAACTTTAATTTAACTGGGAAGACCTCCAAGTCCTTTTTCCATCACTTGCATTCAATGCATGAGACCAAATGTGGACCACAAATATACTGACATTGAGACTCCAGACATCCGATTAAGATGGTGACATAGGTAAATGTGGCTCACCTCCTTGCATAAGCACATCAAAATTACAAATACCAAAGGTTAAAGTTAAAGAGAGAATCTTAAAAGCAGCAGGAGAAAAGCAGTTAGTTACCTACAGGGGAGTTCCCATTAACACTGTCAGTTGATTTCTATAAAGAAACTTTGCAGTCTAGAAGGGATTGGCAAGAAATATTCAAAGTCATGAAAAGCAGGGACCTACAGCCAAGATTGCCCTACCCAGCAAAGCTATCATTTAGAATTGAAAGGCAGATAAAGAGCTTCCCAGACAAAAAAAACTAAAGGAGTTCATCACCACCAAACCAGTTTGATATGAAATGTCAAAGGGACTTATTTAAGAAAAAGATCAAAACTATGAACAATAAAATGGCAATAAATACATATCTATCAACAATTGAATCTAAAAAACAAACTAAGCAAAGAAGAACAGAGACAGAATAATGGATACGGAGAGCAATTTGATGGCTGCCAAATGGGAGGGGGTGTGGGGGAATGGGTGAAGAGGCGAGGGGATTAAGGAGTGCAAATAGGTAGTTACAGAATAGCCATGGGGATGTAAAGTACGGTACAGGAAATGCAGTAGCCAAAGAACTTATACACATGAGCCATGGACATGAACGGTGGTGGGGGGATTGCCTGAGGGAGGGGGGGTGCTGGGTGGTATGCAAACGGGGAAAAGTTGGGATAGCTGTAATAGCATAATCCATAATTTTAAAAATTCCAATAAAAAAGACTCCATAAAAGTGACAGTCTTCGGTGAGAGTTGCCATGGTTACCTGCTTCAGCAGTGCTTGAATGGAACCTGGTGCTTGACCACCATCCCAGGCAGCCGCACAGATCCATTCTTCTGCCACCGCCTCACAGCTCCTTCAGGCCGTCCCAAGAGCCCCACCACCACTGCAGCTCCCTAAAACCGCCTGTCCTCAGTTGCCCATCATGATGACCATGTCCACCTCGCAGGTGTGCCAGAACTGCCACCAGACTCAAGAGGTCACCGTCAACCACCAGATCAATCTGGAGCTCTATGCTTCCTATGTCTACCTGCCCATGTCTTAGTAATTTGACAGCAATGATGTGGCTCTGAAGAACTTTGCCAAGTATTTTCTTCACCAATTTCATGAGGAAAGGGAACATGCTAAGAAACTAATGAGGCTGCAGAACCAATAAGGTGGTCGAATCTTCCTTCAGGATATCAAGAAACCAGACTGTGATGATTGGGAGAATGGGTTGAATGCAACGGTAGTGTGCACTACACTTGGAATCAGTCACTACTGAACTTGCACAAACTGGCCACTGAAAAAAAATGACCCTCATTTGTGTGACTTTATTGAGACTCACTACTTAGATGAGCAGGTGAAATCCATCAAAGAATTGGGTGACCAAATAACCAACCTGTACAGGTTGGGGGGCCCCGCATCTGGCCTGGCAGAGCATCTCTTTGACAAGCACACTCTGGGAGACAGTACAAACAGCTCAGCCTTAGGTTGCCTTCTCACAGCCACAGGGGTGAGTTCCCTGGTCACCAAAGCGGTACGTGCGTGTCAGAGTGACCTTTACCTTTCTGGTAACTTGTACCAAATCATCCACTTATGTCCTTCATTTGTACCATTCCTTCAAATAAAGTAATTTGGTACTCTCCCCTCAAAAAACTCCATAAAACCCACACTCAGTTATCATACATTTATTTTTAACATAGCACTTCAGTTTCACATCATGTACATTTTCCAAATTTGGAGATTCTTAACCTACTATGTTCTTCACAGACTTTCCGATAAGAGTGAAAAAGAGGCAATAAGGTTAGTTTGAGTCTACAAGTTACCATCCAAATATAGGATACACTATATTTATTTATATTTAAGATCAATATACATAATGTTCCCTATGCTCAGCAAATCATTGAGACTCTCAGTAAAATATTAACACAAATTATTAGCACATAATCATGGAAAGACAGAAGGCATCAAGTGTATACTTTTGCTGTTACTCATTTTACTGTTCAATGTACTTGTCATGAAAAAATATACATTTTTACTTTCAAAGTTAAAATAGACCATCAGCTAATTATCTCTCCTGGCCTACTGTTACAAAAACTAAAATGGCTCTTCCCACCTGTGGCTCACTTGAACATATTTGTGCTATGAAGAAAAAGAATAGCAGTGCCAAAGGAAAAGGTATACCCAGTTCCCAAGGTGCATACAGTTGAAGCTCTCACACAACTTGCCTTAAAACAAAACAAAAGCAACACAATTCAGCTGATCCAATCATCATACAATGGGTTATTGCATTGACTGTTCCATTGCCAGGGCAAAGCTCCCTGAAGGAGCTTTAGAACGGAACTGGTACCTGAAGGTTTCCTTATTGTAGTAGCCAAATTCCAATTCAAGCCAGTGTCCTCTGGTCTTCAGTGTCATAAACACACTTTCTTCAGCCTCACATGGCCATGAACTTAGCTTAGAGCAAGACAGGAGAACTCACAAAACACCAAAAATAAACACCCCCCAATTCTTAAGAGCAGAGCAAAGCTTTGATAACTAGAACAAGTCCTCTCAATCTGAAACTCTACAATGCCTTTTAGAAAAGGTTCCTTTAACATCATGTGTGTTAGGCAATGAAGAAAATAGCTACAGAAACCTAAAAGGAACTACCTACCTGGAATGTCTTGCTCACATTCACAGACTAGCTGTTTCAGGGCATGCTTGTAAGGCAGCCTCTAAAAGCCTACTTTTGAAAAGGAAGCAGCTCTTAGAATCTGCTTATACTGCTTTTAAAGGCTAGCCCTCCGTCTCTGCTATTCTTATGGTTGCTCTTGGGACGGTCATATAACTAGATGCATTCCTTAATGCAAACAAGCAAAGCAGGGTAGTTCACAGAGTAAGACTCTCACTCAAACATCCATCAGTGACTGATCTGCTGGCATTGGTGGGCAGTCTCTCTTAGCTTGTGCCAAGGGAGAAACAAGATATGCCAGCTCAGAACTCTAAAAACCCAAATCCCTACTTCTTTCCACACTGAGTCATGATGCAAAAAACAAACAAAAAAACCCCTAACAGAACACCAATAACTAAAATGTAAATTCAAGTGATCCTTTGATCAGAGTTTTAAAAGTATGCACTTAAAACAGGATAAAAGAGAAACCAAAGTTACTAGTGTTATATTTAACTAGAGAAGAAAAGAACCTCTTAAGTGATATATCTCATTTTGTTCACATTCATAATTTTCAAGCTACAGCTGAGTTCTACTTGTCAATATGGGAAGGCCTGGTTGCTAAGATATCTGAAATTCTTTTTTTTTATATGTTTAAAATCACATTCCCTTGGTGATATCTAGCCAGGAGGTGTGATTCTAGTTTGTGCGGAACAAATGTTTTTAGCTCTAAGGTGTTACACTATAAATGAGATATTTCAAACTACTGCTTAGAAGACATTTGCGAAAGCTTGTGTTAATTGCAAAGAACACATCCATTCCAGATTATTTTCTTATTGATCTTCTGAATATACATCTATTATCAGGTGTGAAATCATTTAAGAAATAGACAATATCATTTAGAAACAGACTATAGAATCAAGTCACATCTCAAGGGAAGGATGCTTTATGATAGTTTAGACATTGACAGGAAATCAAAGGAAAACTCATGTTTTTATTACTCACCGTAAAGTATGCTGATATTGAACATTTGCAACCCAAGTAACCAAAGATAGACTGAAGGAAACTAACTTACTACATATTGAGTTCATTTCTAGTCTATTTTAAAAACAAACTCCCATAAGGAATACAGGAATGGAATCCATTCAAAGCAACAGCTCTCAAAAGTTCTGCCAAGAAACTCAGAGTAACTTATTGCATCATGAAAGGTGAGGTGCTCAGAAGAATAGTTCAACCATATTCTTTCCCTTCAGATTTTATTTTTGCTTCAATCCATGAGAAATATCTAGATCCGATAATTCATTAAAATATGTTTTCGTAATTTCAGACTGACTAATTAAGTAAATAAAATTTAACTTGAAGAAACTCTTCTAATCTATTTGCTAGAGGCTCAAGGAGCTAACCTACAATCCATTAAATCAGTCTGCCATCTCAACTCCGCCACTAATTACTTCTTCCTATGAATTCTTGGGCTAGGAACTGTTTCCAGGGCTTGGTTTCCCCATAAGCAAACAGCAAGAGATGAGTACCAGGCCTCTCAGCTTGGACATCCTTTTCTCCAATGACAGTAAAATGGGCATAGCCTTCAGATAAGTTTTCATCTCTTCCAATTAGGCCCAAAGCATTTCTCTAATATTATTAAAGCAGTTAAACCCTTCCAACTAAAGCAAACACCTGCACTGATGACAGCACGTCTCCATTCCAGATATGTACCTTTTGGATTTGCTCCATGTTTACTGGCTAGGAAGGTGGCAAAAACAATATGCCACATACAGGAGACACTATCAACTCCTACTGTACTTTCATCCTTGGTACTACAAGACCCCTATGGAAGAAGACCACTTAACAACAAGGTTATTAAATCCCTATGGTTGGGAGCAACGGTGGTATTCTGTCCACAGAACTCTGCCCAGCAAGCAGGTCTAATTTTGGAGTAGTTTTCTAGAAGAGATAAAATGGTGATTTCAATAACCCAGCCCTCCTATAAATCACATTAAAGGCTCACAGAATCATTATCAGGAGTTATAATCCTAAACTGAAAGTGCCTATCATAAGAAAACAGAAATAAGAGTGAAGATGAGCACTAGTTAGGTAATAATGTGTGTAAGTGTATGTACGTCTATGTGTTTGTATTTAATTGTTTTTTTTAATCCACTTCTAAACAGCTAATAAACTGTGGTCACTAGAATTTCAGTCAAGAAGGCTGGGTATAGATATTACTGGTATGTGCTTTGATGCAATGCTTATCTTAAAATATTGGTGAGACTATGCAACTCATGGATTGTCTGATGCAAGTTTTTTCCTTTAAATAAAAACCAAACCAACTAAACAAAATCCCACCTAACGTGGCTCACCCTGGTACTGATTTGATGGGGGGAAATGTTAATATTTTAAAAATACTTAATATATAGTAACATCGCTTAGTTTATATGTCTGCTTAATGGATATGAAGTGCTATCTCGAGTGACTGTATATGCACTGGAAGATTATGCGATAAAGCACATACGCCAGTTGTTCCTGGATTGAATGTAACAAAAGACAAACATGCTGTGAAATGTCTGCAACGAAGACACTGTTGATAAAATTTGTTGCAGCTCCCAGATCTCAGAATATGGGAAAAGAGGTTAACTTTACACTGACCCATTCATGACTTTAGGAACGGTTTAAACTAATTCTGAACCCTTTCTACAAGGACAAAAAAGGACAGCCAAAGGGGAAAGAATAGAGAAAGAGTTCAAGATTTCTGATTTTCAAAATCAAGCCAATTCATAAGCTTTTCATATGCACAGAACAGAATCAACAATTTGTTTTTCTTTGAAAAAACATCACTGTTTGAGCCCTTCTCTTCTGCCATTAAGGTACTGATAAAGCTTTCCAATGGAATAAGGAAGCATTAAATAAATGCCTAATTTTCTAAAAGCTGTCAACTCTATTGAAATAAAAGACTTAATCTCAGATTCTGCAAACCTATCCAAGCCACTTCAAAAAGGACCCTAGGCACATCCCACCCCTCTACCCTAAGAATGTGTAAAGCAACAAAATGCGTAAGAGATAGCATTTCTTGCCGTCAGTCTCTCAAAGTGATGTTAAAGCTGGCATGCCCTTATCCCTGTGAGGGTTGGTCAATTCCCATTTTCAACTTGAGCTTTCAGGTTAAGCAGCAGCTATCTGAATTTCTATAGGATACTGGCCTCTGCAATTTGAGCTCACTGTTTTACATCACACTGGAGTCAGTTGGGCTCCTCTGGACTGCACATAAACCAATCACTTCTCAAAGGTACACTTCACATAGAACCAAATAGCTATATATCCAGTGTCAGAATTGGCTTTCTTTCATTATTATTTCATACCCGATATACTCACAGCCCAAGTTAGAATAAAAAAGACAAAAATAATTATCAGAGATTGTTGAATGGTTACTGACAACCATGTTCCCTCTTCTTCCCAAGTCTGAATACCTGGGTTCAAACAACAAATGTTTATCAATCCAAACAGTCTCATCAGCCTTTCATATTTGATGGGTAGCTTCCAAATTCATGCATTTACAGATATGTTATCCCATGCAAGATAAAAGTAGAGATCTGGCAACTATTTATTTAATTTGATCAAGAAAGGCAGTTAAAGCACATTGTTCTTGCCCAAAAATTTACATGAAAGAACTGAGTTATCTGGGTCGATGACCTAGCTAGGCCAAGTTAAACAGATCACTGACAAAGCTTCCACTTTACAGAGGTGTAGAGATCAGTAAGTCCTGGACATTCAGTAGAAAACAATAGTCATGTATTATTTATAGCAAAATATAATATCAAAATGGCACTAAAGAAGCAATTTTTGGCATATGGTGGTGGAGGGCACGGAGCCAATCTAAATCTGATGCTTTTGTTTTATTTTAGTTTTTGTTTTTATTATTATCATGCCAAAAACTATCCAGTTAGAATTCCAATTATTCAGGAAACCAACCTACTATACATGATATACATACAAAAATAAAACAAGCATCCTGAACGTACCGGGTTATGCGGTTTTATACAAATCATAAACTCTTGAAATAAATAATGCTCTAAATTGTTATTTGCTAGAAGATTGATTTTTGGTAAGGAACAACATCTAACACCTCGAGGAAGTACTGAAGAATTGGAGAGAAATTCCACCAATAATTACGATTTCAAGTGTGATAATCAGTTGTATTTTTCCATCACAGTAAAACATACAAGTACAAGAGAAAAGATGACATGGATTCTATTCCACTGCTCACAGCTTTTGACAGTCAGACATCTATAACAAGTACTTGGGTTGAAATATTCGAAGGAAAGATCTTGGCAGAAAAGGTCACCCGCTGTTACTTGGATCTTGGGGGTCACAACACAGTGACTGGACGAAGTTGTTCCAATTGGTTTTCCAATGCAATTCGTTCTTGATGAACTTCCTGAGTTGTATAAAACAGAAAAAAAGAGAAACAAAAAAGCAAAGGAGTCATTTCCTGGGTTTATCCTTACTTCATCGGATATTAAAATGAAACATAACTGGACCATTAAGACTTATGTACCATATGATTCAAGGATGGGTGGACTGGAAGGTATGTTTATAGCTGGTGACTAGGCAAAGAAGCTTCACATTTTGCAATCTCTCAACTCCTTTCTGAAGATGATGAAATGCCACTGACACGCCCCATCCTACCATTGTCTCAATCTCACCTTCAGTTTTAAGGGGTCAGTGGCTAACAGAGAATGATGTTAAAAATTAAAAGACTGATTAGGAGCAAGTAGAAAAGCAAAAGCCGACTCCTAATACTGAGAGGTAAAGCCATCGTGGACTCAATTTCTAGTTTAAATCTCTCTTGATTCTAATCCAGCACCATACTCAGTCAGGTCTGAGGGATGAAAAAGTGCACTGGTCAGTCCTCCACCAAAGTCTCACCTAGGCTCCCACACAAAATATGGCTTAAGGTGTGACTTCTGGGTGAAAGGCAAAAAAGAGGATTAGCAATATGCTACTTGGTAATTCAAATTTTCAGCCCAAAAACAGATTTATTAGTGGGGAGAAAGGGAAACACATAAAGACATTCTTAGGTAGAATCAAAGTGGGCAAGAATTCTGTATAAAAGCTCAATTCTGAGAAGCCCCAGAAAAACCAACATGCTAAGAGTTAGCACAAAACTCAATAAGCATTTATTCATCCACCCTCCTACCCAGCCATCCAACAGTCTTTGAGATCTGCTATGGACCAGATTCTGCTCTAGGTGTGATCATACCAGCAGAGGACAAGACAAATCAGACCAATGCCCTCATAGGGCTTACACTCAAATGGCTAAAGAAAGATACAGTGAAAAAATGAGACACTTTCAGAAGAAAACAAGATGATGTAATAGAGACTAATGAGGAATCCGGGAGAAAGGCAGAGAGGGTGGTCAGGGAAGGCTTCTCGGAGCTGATGCTATTTAAGCGAAGACTTGAATGAAGTGAGGGGTGAGTGAGTCATGTGAAGATATAGGGGAAGGATATTCAGGGAGACCAAAAGGCAACTGCAAAGGCCCAGAGGGAGGGGACAAGCTTGGTGTGTTTGATGAACAAAAAGGTCTATGTGGCCGGAGCAGAAGGATCAAGGAGATAGTGGCAAGAGGTGGAGTCAGAGAGTTATGCAGGGGCCTTGTGGGCAGAGTAAGGAATGTGGAAACCAATCAAAGTGTAGGCGGGCAGCACTGAGGGCTTTGTATCAGGGAAGGAACATGGCCTACTGTGAACAGCGGGGCAAGAGTGGAAGCAGGCAACAACTGGGAGGCTACTGCGTGGCCCCAGGGGGGAAATGAAAAGGGCTTGGATCAGAGCAGCAGCCATAAAGATGGAGAGAAGGGTTGGATTGCACATATATTTTGAGTCTAGAACTGATAAAACCTAATAAAGTTAATAAAGTTTGATGCAGGAGAGAAGGAAGAGGATTTTGATTTGAACAAGTACATACCAGTAATGGTATTAATTTAGAACAAGAAGACTGGCTGAGAAATAGGCATTTCAAAGGAAGAAATTAAGTGTTTGAGTTGTATATATTAGATATATTAGGAGAAAAAAAATCAGTAAGCGGTTGTAAATGCATGTCTAGAACGCAGAGGAAAGAGAAGTAGGGCTTTAGAATAAACTAATGACCACCAATGTTATGGATGGTCTTCAAAGCCTTTGGACTGTATAACATCATCTAGAAAAAGAACGCAGACCAAGTGTATGGATAAAGATGGAACTGAATACACGTACCACACTCATTCCCTAGTGGAATTCTACTAAAACCACAAAAATATTTTAAGTCATAGACACCCAAAGAAAGGATTAACAAAAGGGAAGAGGTAATGGCAATAAAATTTGTAAACTGATGAATAGTAAATGACTTAGCAAATAAAATAAATAAATAAATAAATAAATACGGGGTTCTACCGGTTGCTGTGTATGTCTCTCCCAATTATGCATTATGGAACTGGACAAATGACCACAGAGTGAATTCAGGGATCCACTGGATCTACAGTGAGATGCACTTAAGCTATAACTCCACTGATCACCTGACCTCCAAAAGCTCCTACAGACTCGTGCATCACATTGATGTTTTGGGTCTCCAGGAATTAGTTCAAAACCAGTGTCCTATAATCCCCCCGAGATCTGATTAGTTCCCTTTCCCCAATGCACAAGACCACCTGGTAAGTGGCCATGGGTTTCTCTGAGAGCGGCTAGGAGAAAGACTAATAGTATAAAATTTTAGCTGCATACCGGGGTCATTCCTGAATGTGGCCCAGATGACCCTTTATCCAAGGGGTTCTGAATCTGTAAACTGGTCTGAGAATTGATCTGAGAGGCCATGGTTAGAGAGAGCTCTGTTTTGATGGTTCATCAGACTTCTCTTCACTAGACCTGAAAGTTTTTCATTCATACAGATCAAGAAAACTAAAATGTAAGGTAAACCAGAAGATAAAACAAGAACCAATCTGGTCTTACAGAGAACAATCCCCCAGAAACTCAAAATGGCAGCACCAGATTCCTATGAAAGTATGCATGACAGAAGGCAGGAGGGCTGGCTAAAATCAGTGTTGGTTGAACGTCTGCTTCAGAAGCAATCAGATCCCCAGATCCTTCCTGCCACCATGGCAGAACACTGGAGACTTCCTTGAAAATGTAAGAGAGGGCCCCACAACATGAACTTCCAACGAGCGCTTTCCTCCTCCTTCTAAATATAAGCAAAGCAAGACCATCAGATATTAAAGGAATGCATCTAATGACAAATATATACAACAAAATAAAAAAGCAAGTATTCAGGAAAAAGAAAAACACTACCATCAAGAGAAGATATTACAACAATAAAATAAGAATAGGATGCCATCAAAAAGAACCAAAAATGAACTTTATTAGACAACAGATTTAGAATTTAAAATTAAGCCTCCAGAAACAGAGAGAGAGAGAGAGAGAGAGAGAGAAGATGGGAGGGGACAGGATGGGAGGGAAACAAAGAGAAAAAAAGAAGAAAAAATTAGAGAACCAAGCTAAGAGGTCCAATGTCTGAAAAATACCGGCAAAGGAGAACAGGGAAAATGGGGAGTAGGAGGGTGGGAGGGATAACAACAAAAATAAAGAAAATGCCCAGAGGTGAAGAATATCAGTTTCCAAATTAAAAGGACTTACCAGTATAGAGAAAAACAGATGAAAATGACCTATACCAAAGCACAGAGAGAGGCAACAATCACAAAAACCAAACGAAATACAAAACAAAAACAAGATCACATATAAATATTCATAAAACAGAATAAAGTTTAACATTTTAAGAAGAATTTTATTTTTTGTTCTCATATGGTAAAATTGATCACTTTTTAATTTTAGTGAACAGCTCTATAAATTTTAACACATGTATAGAGTTGTGTAATTACCACCACAAAGAGGGTACATTACATTTCCAAGAAGCAAAAACTCTCTGATACTACTCGTTGATAAACAAACCCTTACCTCATGCTTAACCCCTGACAACCACTGGTCTTTCCAAGAATGTCAAATAAAAGGAGTCATGCAGTACATAAACTTTTGACCCTGACCTATCTAACTCAGCATAATGTCTTTGAGGTTCATCCAAGTTGTTGTGTATCATTCCTTTTTATTGCTAAGTACTATGCCACTGTGTAAATGTACCATAGTTTATGCATTCATCCTTTAAAGGACATTTGGGTCACTTCCAGTTTTTGCTATCACATAAAACTGCTATGCATATTTGTGTACAGGTTTCTGGGTAAACATAAGCTTTCATCTCACTAAGGCAGACATACAGACCAGGACTGGTAAGTGTATATATAACTTCATAAGAAACTGCTCAATGATTTTTCAGAATGGAGTACGATTTTGCATTCCTATACCCAATGCATGAGAGTTCCAGTTGCCAGTACTTGTGTTACCACTATTTTCTGTTTTAGCAATTATTATATGTATGTAGAGGTATGTGATCATGTTTTTAATTTTAATTTTCCTACTGGCTAATGATACTGAATATTTTCTCACATGTTTATTTGCCATCCTTATATCCTCTTTGGTGAAGTATCTGTTCAAGTCCTTTGACCATTTTTTAGCTGAGTTTTGAGAATTCTTGAGTTCTGAGTTCTTCATATAATCTAGCTACGAGTCCTTTGTCAAATATGTGAGTTGCAAATATTTTCTCCCAGTATGTATCTTGTCTCTTAAATCTCTTGACAGTGTTTTTGGCAGAGCAAAAATTTCTAATTTTGATGAAGTCCAATTTATTGATTTTTTTCTGTTATAGATTGTGCTTTTGGAATCACTTCTAATCCCAGGCCATAAAGATTTATTTCCGATATTTTCTTCTAAAGGTTTTATGTCTTAATGTTTTACATTTGCATCTATGGCCCTTTCAAATTAATCTTTGTATAAGACATGAGGTTTAAATCAAGGTCCCTTTTTTAACATATGAATGACCAATTATTATCAAACAATTTGTTGAAAAGACTATCCTTTCTCCATCAATTGATTTTGCACCTTTGTCAAAGATTTAATGGATGCATTCATGTGATCTACTATCTAGAGACTGTCTATCCCATTTCATTTATCTATGCATCGATCCTTCCGATGCCATGGTGTCTTGATTACTAAAGCTTGATATGAAAGTAAAATTTCCAACTTAGTTCTTTTTTCAAGTTTGTTTTAACCATTCCAGTTCCTAGGTCCTTACACACAAATTATAGGATTAGCTGATCTATACCTATAAAAATATTCTGCTAGTATTTTGATTGGTATTACAATAAATCTATAGATCACTTTGGAAAAAATGACATCACTGCTATGTTGAGTCTTCCAATCCACAAACGGCATATGTCTCCCCTTTTACTTTGGTCTTCCTGAATTTCTTTTAACAGCACTTTGTAGTTTTCAGTATACAGATTCAGTCTTTTTTTTTTTTAAATCCTCACTGGAAGACACTTTGTCACTGCTTTCAGAGAGAGAGAAGGGAGAGAGGAATGGAGAGAAACACTGATCAGCTGCCTCCCATATGCGCCTGGACTGGGGATCGCATGCACCCGGACTGCGGATCATACACGCCCCAACCAGGGACCGAACACACAACCTAGGTATATGCCCTGATTGGAAATCAAACCCACAGCTCTTCAGTTATGGGATGATGCTCCAACCAACTGAGCCACACCAGGCAAGGCAGATCCTGTGTGTTTTGATGACTTTATACCTAAGTATTCATTTGGGGGTAGGGGTAAGCTATTGTGAATAGTATTGTTTTTCAAATTTCAGTTACAAATTGTTCATTATTAATATATAGGAAAATGATTGCTTTTGGTGTGTTGACCTTGTATTCTGTAACCTTTATTCATAAACTCAATTAGAGAATAAAATCTTAAAATAAAATTCAATTTTTTTAAAAATTGAGTATCACAAAAATGCATTATCATAAGTGATAATTTAAAATTCAACAGCACAGAACTTGGGAACTTAACAAAAGATATGTAATAGCTTTGTACACTCAGAACCAGTGAGAGGAATTTTACAAGATCTAAATAACTGGAGAGAAGAACTCTGCTCATGGACTGGCAAACTCAACATTGTTTGTAAGTCAATTGTCCTTAAACTGATCTGTTGACTCAATGCAAACCCAATCATAACCCTAGTAGGCTATTTGGTAGCAAATGACACACCGATTCTAAAATTTACATGAAACAAAGGGCCCAGAATATTCAAAGGAATCTTGAAAAAGATCAGATTGAAAAATTCATACTACCTGATTTCAAGACCTACTATAAAGCAACACTAATCAAGGCTGTGTGGTACAGGTATAAGGACCAACAAATAGATTAACGGAACAGAATAAGAAACCAGAAATAAATTTACACTTATATGTTCATTACACTTTTGACAAGGGCACCAAAGTAATCCAAGAGATTCATTCCAGCTTCAAGGTCACACACATAGACTCAAAGTAAGGGATGAGAAAGATATTCCATGAAGTAGACACCAAGAGAGCAGGGGTAGCTATACTTATATTAGATCAAACAGACTTTATGCTAAGAACTGTAATGAGACAGAGAAGGTCATTATATAATGTTAAAAGAGTTAATTCATCAAGAAAATGTAACAATCATAAATATATATGTACCCAACATCAGAGTAGCTAAAGATATTAAGCAAATATCTGACTGGAGAAAGACAACGATATAATAATAGTAAGGGACTTCAATACCCTACTTTCAACAATGGATATATCATCCAGACAGAAAATCAGTAAGAAAATGTTGAACTTGAACCATACTTTATATCAAATGGACCTAAGAGATAAAACTAAACATTACAACAGCAGCAGAACACATATTCTTTTCACGCACACATGGAACAAAAAAAATACTGGCAAATTTAAGGAGATCAAAATCACATCGAACATCTTTTCTGCCCACAACACTATGAAACTGGAATACGGTAACAGAACGAAAGCTGGAAAATTCACAAATATGTGCAAATTAAACAACATACTCCTGAACAAACAATGGTTGAAAAAAAGAAATCCAAAGGGAAATCAAAAAAACATTGAAACAAATGAAAATGGAAACACAACGCAACAAAACAAATGGCCAACGGGTACATGAAAAGGTGCGCAACATCACTAATCATCAAAGAAATGCAAGTCAAGACCACAGTGACATATCACGTCATACCTGTTAGAATGGTTACCATCAAAAAGAAAAGAGAGATGTGTTGGCAAGGATGTGAAGAAAGGGAACCCTTGGCACTGTTGGTGGTTATATAAATTGGTCGAGCCACTATAAAAAACAAAACAGTATGGAGGTTCCTCAAGTTAAAAAAAGGAAAACCTACCATATGACCCGGCAATCCCACTCCTGGGTATACATCCAAAGGAAAAGAAATCAGGATCTCAAAGGGATATCTGAACCCCCATGTTCACTGCAGCTTTATTTACAATGGGTCAAGATACGAAAACAACCGAAGATTTTGTCAGTGGATGAAATGATGAAGATGTGATATGCACATATAATGAAATATTATTCAGCCGTAAGAAAAGAAAATCCCGCCTTTTGTGACAACATGGATAAATCTTGTGTCTATTACACTAAGGAAAATAAATCAGAGAGAGAAAAACACTTTATGATATTACTTATATGTGAAATATAATAAAGCTGAATTCATAGAAACAGACAATAAAATTGTGATTGCCAAGGGCTGAGGGGTGGGAGTAATGAGGAGTTCTTGGTTAAGGCTACAAATTTCCAGTCATAAGATGTGTAAGTTCTGGGAATCTAATGTACAGTGTGGTGACTATATGTAACCATATTGTATTACATGCTTGAAAGATGCTAAGAGAGTAAATCCTAAATGCTCTTATCTCATAAAAGAAACAGTAATTATGTGAGGTGATGGAGGTGGTAACTAACAATACTATGACAATCATATTGCAATATATAAGTATATCAAATTAACATGCTGTGCATCTTAAAGTTACACCATGTTACATGCCAATTATATCTTAATAAAGCTGAAAAAGTAATAGAACTACCAAGTGTATATAATCCCACTTCTGGCTATGTATACAAAGGAACTAAAATCAATTTCTCAAAGAGATATCTATGCTCCCATGTTCACTGCAGCTTTATTCACAATAACCAAGACAAAGAAGCAACCTAAATGTCCACAGACAGGTGAATGGATAAAGAAAATGTATATACATGCAATGGAATATTATTCAGTCTTTAAAAAGAAAGAAATTCTTACTAGACTTACTGTGGTGATCACATTGTAAGATATATAAATGTCAAATCGCTATATTGTACACCTGAAACTAATATTGTATACCAACTATACTTATATTTTAAAAAATAATTAAATACAAAATAAGAAATTCTGTCATTTGTGACAGCCTGGATGAACCTGGAGGACATTATACTAAGGGAAATAAGCCAGTCAGAGAAAGACAAACACTACATGACATCACTTATATGAGGAATCTAAAATAGTCAAATTCATAGAACCAGAGTGTAGAATGGGGGCTGCGAGAGGCTGAGGTAAAGGGTAAATGGGGAGGTATTATTCAAAGGGTACAAAGTTTCAGTTACACAAGATGAATAATACTTATGATCCACTTATGATTGTTTTTTTAAACCACTTTATTGAGGTATGGTTGACATACAAAAAGGCTGTACATATTTAATGTATATAGTCTGATGAGTTTGGAGGTAATTATACATCCATGAAACCACCATAATTTATGCCATAAAACTATACCTCTAAAAGTTTCCTCCCACCCTCTTCTATTATTATTATTATCATATGTATGTGATAAGAATACTTAACATAAGATCTACTCTTTTAGTAAATTTTTAATAAATGTATTACAATAAAGCCTTTAGAAAAAATATGAGAATATCTTCATAATTTAGATGTAGGCAAAGCTTCCTTATATAGGAAGAAAGTAATAACTGTAGAGAAAAATGATAAATAAGACTTTATCAAAATTTAAAACTACTGTTCATGAAAAGACATGGTTAAGAAAATTAACAGGTAAAACAAAGACTGGAAGGAAACATCCATAAAACATCTATCTGACAAAGGACTGGTAACCAAGATAATATAAAAAGCATCTATCTACAACTCCAGAAGAAAAGGAGTAAAAACTCAATTTTAAAACTGGCCAAAAATTTTGGAAAAGCACTTCATAAATAAAATATATGACAGGAAATAATCACATAAAAAAGTGCTCAACATAAGCATTAAAGAGATGCAGAATAAAAACTGCATCACCAGAGGACTGGCTAAAATTAAAAGAAAAATACCAATGTTGGTGAGGATGCAGAACAATTGGAACTCTGCTACATTAGTGCGGGTTAATACAAAATGCTCCAGCCACTTTGACAAAAGCTGTAGAAGTTCTAATAAAACTAATCACAACTTCTGGTCAAGATGGTGGAACAGGTAAATGCACCACTCAAATCTTGCCACAACCACATCAAAATAACAACTAAACTACAGAACGACCATCATTCAGAACTGCCCAGAACCCAGCTGAATGGAAATCCTACAACGAGGATTTAAAGAAGAAGCCATATGGAGACTGGTAAGAGGGGCACAGATGTGGAATACAAGGAATGGGCTGGTCGCACATCCATGTGCAGTGCATAAATATCAGGATGGTTATCTTAGCTGCGGAGGTCCCCCATAAGAAGTGAGGGTTCCCAGCCCCACACCAGGCCCCCCAGCCCAGGGTCCCAGTCCCAGGAAGAGAAGTCCCCATGACTTCTGGCTATAAAAACCAGTGGGGGATTATGGCCGAGTGAGATAGAGTGCTTTTAGAGTCCCAGGGAGTTCCTCTTAAAGGGTTCGTGCAGACTTACTCAGACTCACTCCTTCTGAGCTCCAGTGTGGGAGCAGCAGATTGAAAGGCATCAGGTACACACAGGGAGGAACTGAAGTAAGTGTCTGGCATAAGGATAAGAGCTGGGGGGTAGTTCTCTCCCAGATAGAAGTGCTGGAATATGCCACTGTTTCTTTTCTGAGCCCTCCCCCAACAAAGCTGGAAGGTGGGTATCATATCAGTCTCCATCAACCTGGCTTACACTGTTTGCCCAGCCCTGGTGATTCCCTGAGACCCCACTCCACCCAACTTGTGGGCCTATGCAAGCTGTTTCCAGTGGCTTTTCCATATGAATAGCCTGAAGGGGCTCACACTTCAGACTTTCCTAAAATCTCTCAAACACGGAGCATCTGGCCTCAGCATCCCCCATCCCTGTCACTAAGTTGTCCCAGGCCCGGCACTATCAGCAGCTGGCCTTGGTCCACACCTTGGCATCTCCTGGCAGCTCCAAGCCCAGTACAAATAGCAGCCATCTGCAGATTGCTCTGTAGCTCATGCCAGGTGGCCCTGAGCAGAACACAGGCAGTGGCTGACCTCAGCCTATACTTTCTGGAGGGCCCCAGGGCCAGCTCAAGCATTGGTCAGCTTCAGACCACACTGAAGCATACCAACCAACCACCTCCACAAGTAACACACTCAAGGGACAGGCTCAGTGGGCACCAGAGCCTTCCTGAAGTAAGTCCTCCTCTGTGGGGTGGGACCCTACACAGCTGATCCTCCACAGTGATTGGTGGTCACAGTCAGTCATTGCAACCAACTGGCCTCGGGTAAATCCCTCGCATTGACATGCTAATAGCAATCAAGGCTCAACTACAACAGGAGTCTGTAAACAGCCCACACTTAGAGGGGCACCTGTAGTGCCCAACTTCGGTGACAGAGAAGGTTGTGCCACAGGACTCTACAGGACACCTACTACATTAGGCCATTCTACCAAGCCTGGGAAATGCAGTCGCTTTACCTAATACATAGAAACAAACACAGAGTCTGCCAAATGAGGAGACAAAGAAACATGATCCAAATGAAAAAAAAAACCCCAACAAAATTGAAGGAAAAAAACAAACAAAATGGATAAAAGTAATCTACTAGATGCAGAGTTCAAAACACTGGTTATAAGGATGCTCAGTGAACTTAGTGAGAACCTCAACAGCATAAAAAGATCCAGTTAGAAACAAAGGATACACTAATTGAAATGAAGAACAATTTACAAGGAAACGACAGTAGAGAAGATGAAGCCAAGAATCAAATCAGTGATTTGAAATATGAGAAAGCAAAAAACACCCACTCACAATAGCGAAAAGAAAAAAAAATCCAAAAAAAAAAAAAAGGAAGATAGCATAAGGAGACTCTGGGACAACTTCAAGCCTACTAACATTCATATTATGAGGGTGCTGGAAGGAGAAAAGAGAGAGCAAAGAAATTGAAACCTATTTGAAAAAATAATGACAGAAAACTCCCATACCGTGGTGAAGGAAATAGACAAGTCCAGGAAGTGCAGATCATCCCAAACAAGGTGAACCCAAAGAGGCCCACACCAAGACACATCATAATTAAAATGCAAAACGTTAAAGAAAGGGAATCTTAAAAACAGCAACAGAAAAACAGTTACCTGCAAAGGAACTCCATAAGATTATCAGCTGATTTCTCTAAAGAAACTCTGCAGGCTAGAAGGGATTAGCAAGAAATATTCAAAGTGATGAAAAGCAAGAACCTACATCCAAGATTACTCTACCCAGCAAAGCTATCATTTGCATTGAAAGACAGATAAAGAGCTTTCCAGACAAGAGAAAGCTAAAGGTATTTATCATCACCAAACCAGAATTACATGAAATGTTAAAAGGTCTTCTTCTTCAAAAAGAAAAAAAATATGAACAATAAAATGGCAATAAATACATATCTATTGACAACTGAATCTAAAAATAAATAAATAAATGAATAAGCAGAACACAAACAGACTCACAGATACAGAGAACATTTTTACAGTTGCCAGAGAGGAGGGAAGTTGGAGTGATGGATGAAAAAGGTGAAGGGATTAAGAAGTACAAAGTGGCAGTAACGGAATAGTCATGGGGATGTAAAGTACAGAATAGGGAATATAGTCAATATTATTGTAATAACTGTGTATGGTGTCAGATGGGTAAGATATTTATTGGTATAATCACTTAGTAAGTTATATAATGTCTAATCATTTCGGTGTACGCCTGACACTAATATAATGTTAATATAATGTTGTATGTCAACTGTAATTGAAAAATAAAAAATGATTTAAATTAAAATAAACTAATTACATATAGTTATCACATTACCTACTAATCCTAACCCTAGGTTTTTACTCAAGAGAAATGAGAATGTATTTGCACACAAAGACTGATTCAAAAATGCAGTTTTATATAAAATAGCCCAAAACTGTAACAGTTCAGGTATCCATTAATAGGCAAATTGAGAACCAAACCGTGGCATATTTATTCAATGGAATACTACTCAGCAGTAAAAAAGACTGGATTACTGACACATGCAACGGTATAAGTAAATCTCAAAAACATAATATTAAGTGAAAGAAGTTTTACAGAAAAATACATATTAGGAGAACACCATTTCCATAAAGTTACAGACTAGGCAACACTATGGCACAAAAAAATTTAGAATACTGGTTACTTCTGTGTGAGTGGGACAGGAATTGACCGGGAAGGAGCAAGAGGGAGTTTCCTGATGGTAGTATCTTGTTAGGGGTTTGGGTTCCATAAATGTATGTATTTGTTAAAAAATGCAGCAAATGTACCCTTAAGATTTGTACATTCACTATATGTAAAATTTGCATTAAGAAGTCTGTAAAAATATTGAACTCTACTTAATGATATGCATGCTAAATATTTAAGGTACATGTACAGGTGTCTTCAATTTACTTAAAAATGTTAAAAATAAGGTGGACTCGCGACAGACTCAGGGATAGATAAAGGAATGAATATGTGAGAAAAGCAAGTGTAGGAAAATATTAATCACAGAACCGAAGTGGTGGCTATAAAAGTATTTAGTGTATGATTGTTTTGACTTTCTTGGATGCTTGAAGATGTGCATAATAAAATATTGAGGCAAGGGGTGGGTAACAAAAGAGAAATCAAAGAAGGAAGAGACAGCAGGGAATGCTAAAGAGGAAGCACCAGTGAAGTAGGAAAACAATGAGCCAGGTTTGGTTTCCCAAAAGCCAATTAGAAAAGTGACTTTAGAGAAGGGAATGGCCCATTATGTAGTTTGAAAATTCAAGTAATATTAAGACAGGTCCTTTGGATTTGGCTGTGAAGAGGAGTGTGAATGGAGGAGAGAAATCATGCTAAAGTGGAGGGACAGAAAACTGTTGGTGAGGAAGCAGAGACAGTAAATGAAAAGAACGTCTCAGAGACATGGCTGTGAAGGAGGCCAGAGGGGCCCGCAGCAGCTTAAGAAGAATGTGGGGTCAAGGTGATGGACAGCACTGGGGCATGTTCACGTGTGGATGGGAATGAGCTGGCAGAGGGTCAGGGGACACCGTGGGAAGAACTGTGAGGGTGGAATTTAGTTCAAATGAGGTTATCATAGATTAGGCTGGCCCTTAATCCAATGACCAGTGTCCTTACAAGAGAAGGACACAATAAGAAGAGAAATTTGGACAGAGAAACACCCAGAGAGGTGGCCAGTGAGAGTGGAAACAGAAATCACAGTGAAGTATCTACAAGCCAAGGAACACTGAGCATTGCCAGCCACCACCAGAAACGGGGAAGAAGAAAGGCAGGGTTCTCCCCCAGAGCCTTCAGAGAGAGAGAGAGAGAGAGAGAGAGAGAGAGAGAGAGAGAGAGAGAGCGCTTGGCTGTGCTGACACCTAGATTTCAGACTTTTAGCCTCCAGAGCTGTGAGACTACATTTGTTATTTTAAACCACCCACTTGGTCATGCTTTGTCATGGCAGCCCTGCAAAACTAATACAGAGGAGATTAATAATGAAGAGACACAGGTGATAAGACCAGAGGTGATATCCTTGACAATGTGATATGGAACCATTTCCAAGGTACCAGGTGAGGGGCTGGGCTTTGACAGTATCAGGGCCACCCTCTTCCACTGAAATAAGTATAGCATCATTCAGGGCAGATCTAAATAAGCAAGGGTTTACCCAGAAACTTTAGACAATAAAGAATGCTTCAAACAGCTCTTATAATAGATTATCTGTTCTTTTAACTAACATACAATATGCAGCCAACATATAAGAGTTACTAGTCTTCCTCTAAACATATAAGAACCAACCCATGAATCTTATATACAGCAATTCTCTGCCTTCCAAAAGGAGTTTGAGAGCCAAGAGCCAGGTCTTAGCAACAGAAATAGAACCAGACACTCAGCCAATGTTCAAAACAGAACAAAACAACTATATGAAAAGCCTAGTAATCTAAAATCAGGAAGCCCCTTACCTTGAGCTGCTGCTGGAGTTCACTGTTCAACCGGGCCAGCACTGCATTTGCCTCTTTATTTTTGCGGATAGCAGTTTGAATAGCCTTCTTCTGTTTGGAAGATTGTCTACAAAAAGTACAAACAATTCAGTGAAATAGGACTTAGAGTTCTGGAGCCTGGACCCTTGTCAGAACTCTCTGATTCATGAGAAGTGCTAAGCTAACAAGGGGCTAAATGTCACAGGGCTCCAAAAATAAAATCATGTATTCACAAGCAGGCAGGAAGGCACATACCAAATTAAACAAATTTGTCAGGATGAATTATTTACACCTAAGGTACCCATTTTATAACTTGAAAAAAGCTGTGAACAGAGCCTTTTCAAATACTTTGCATTCCATTTATTCCAAGATATTTTAATAAGTATTTCTTCTGGACAAACCATATTAACTGAAGTGCCCTTTTTGTGTAGGCATTAATGGCATTTAAAAGACGTTCAGGTGGCCCTTGTGGACAAGTCTGAAGGTAAAACAAGAACATCCTCTTTAGCAAAGATCCTACATTAATTTAGCCAGCCTACATAAGTCTCCTTTTCTCCTTTATTATTAGGGATCAGTGCCAGAGTACAAGTGAGCATGTGCATATCCATCTACTAGCATATACAACTGTAGCACTTGAGAAATGCACAGAAATATTTCAATATACATATTCCCAAATTAAGTCAATAGTACATTCATAGAACAGGTATAAATAGGGTGACCATATGTCCCACTTTGCCCATTACAGTCTCTGCTTACACTGCTTGTCCGGCCCTAATTATTCTTAGCACTCTCTTTCTCCCTCAAAACTGTCCACAGTTGGGATAATAAATCAACATGGTTGTATAACCTATAACTTTATATCCCACAGCAAGAAATACTGAATTCTCAGACTGAAATGGCAATTTAAGGTCCCCTAGAAAAACAAACATACTTGTAATCACTAGGAGATGGGTTCTAGGCCAGAGCAACTCAACTGAAATGCATTGTGACCACTGTAGCAATCTGATTAATATTCAATGAGAATATACTCTATGCCAGTCACTCTGCTATTCTGTAGGAGGCATACTTACTCCCTTCCCCAACAAACTGGAAGATTAATTTTTCAACCTTACATGCAGGAAAGGGGCTTCAAAATCTACTTTTTTAAATATATACACTGGATTTCTGGTTTCAAGACAAGATGGAGAAGACATATCTCTCTATCCCTTCCAAGAAGTACATACAGTTAAAACCCTGGACATAATGTATAAAACATAAGATGACTCCAAAAAGTTGAATGGAGAAGGCAAACTAGCTAGGGGCCTTGGTACCCAGGGAAACACACAGAAGGGAATTCCCTAGGTGTTCTTTGTTGCTTCATAGATCCCACTCTGGATAGTTAAGATGTTAGCAATCCATAAATGTCAATGAGGGCAGGTCAAAATTAACCTCCTCCAAATCCTGCTCTTTCTAATCAAAGAACTTGGAAGACAGCAGCCTAGCAAGACTGAAATTAGACACAATATCCCTCCTGATTATAGATGTAAAATCTTTAACAATATATTACCAAATAGAATTCAGCAATATATAAAAGGAATTATATATCATAATCGAGAAGAGTTTATTCCAAGGATGTAACACTGATTCAATATTCAAAAATCGATGTAATACACAATCCTAACAGGTGAAAGAACAAAAATCACATGACCGTATAAACTGATGTAGTAAAAGCACCTGATAAAACTCAACATCCATTCATGATTTTCAAAAGACTCTCAGAAAACTAGGAATAGAGGTAAACCTCCTCAACTTCATAAAGAAGCTCTACAAAAAAACTACAGTTAATGTCATACTTAATGAAAATCTGAATGTTTTCCCCACAAAGATCAGAAAGAAGACAAGAATGTCTACTCTCATCACTATTTTCAACATAATACTGGAAGTCTTAGCCTACACAATAATGCAAGAAAAGGAAATAAAGGGTACACATCTTGAAAAGAAATGACGTTGTCTATATTTGCAGATGACATGATGGTCTATGTAGAAAATCCAAAGGAATATACAAAATCTCCTAGAGCTAATAAGTGATTTCAGCATGAATAAAAGTGAGTTTGCAGGATAGAAGATTAGCATACAAAAATCAAAAGTATTTCAATATATTAACAATGAACACTTGAAAATCAAAATAAAAAACACAACATCACATACAAAGACTCAAACTGAAATCCTTAGATATATCAAAACATGTACAGAACTTACATGCTGAACACTATGCAACACTGATAAAAGAAATAGAATAAGATCTAAATAAATGGAGAAAGAGATCATGTTCATGGATTGGAAGACTCAACGTAGTTAAGACGTCAACTTTCATCAGATTGTATTTGGAATATATAAAGAACTCTCAAACTCAACAGTAATAAGAACAATTCGATCAAAAAATAGGCACAGGGGAGGAAGAGACATATCACCCAAGAGGATATATGATGGCAAATACACACATGAAAAGATGTTCAACATCACTAGCCATTAAGAAAATGCAAATTAAGGCCATGATGGAATAGTACTACACACCTACTAGAACAGCTAAAATAAAACAACTGTGACAGTACCAAATGCTGGCGAGGATGTGGAGGAATTGAATCTCTCCACTGCTGGTGGGAAGATAAAATGGTACAGCCATTTTGGAAAACAACTTGGTAGGGTTCTTTAAAAACCAAACCTAGACTTAGCACACAACCTAACAATCACACTCCTGAACATTTATCCAAGATAAATGAAAACTTATGCACACACAAGAACCTATACACAGATGCTCACAGCAGCTTTATTTGTAATACTCAACAAGCAGACACAACCAAAATGTCTCTCAACAGGTGAATGACTAAACAGACTGTGGTACATCCATGCCATAGAATACTGCTTAGCAGTGCTAATTGAGATACATAACAACTTGAATGGATGTCAAGGGTATTATGTCAAGTGCAGAAAGACACATGCTGTACAACTGTATTTATATGACATTATAAAAATGACAAAACTATAAAAATAGAAAACAGGTTAGTGGTTGCCAGGGGTAAGAAATGGTAGAGAAGAGAGGGTAGGTGTGACACATGTATCTTGATTACAGTGCTGGTTATAAGACTCTACATGTGATAAAATAACAATGAACTACTGTTGACTCTTGAATAACATGGGTTTGAACTGCACAGGTCCACTTATATGCAGATTTTTTTCAGTAAATACCTGTACTGTTTTTGATCCATGGTTGGGAATCCACAGATTTGAAAGATTGACTGTACACACTGACTGACCCGTTTTCTATAGGGCACTTGGACATCTGTGGATTTTGGTATCTGTGGAGGGTAGGATGGGGGTCCTGGAACCAATCCCCTGCAGACACCAAGTTTTGGGGAAGTGAAAAGTTGTACATGGATTTTTTTACTTCACGGGGGAGGGGTCAATGACCTTAAACCCCACATTGTTGAAGCATCAACTATATAACACATACACTGTCCTGATGCCCATTTTCTGGTTTTGATATTATACCACATTGAGAACATCCTGTAGGCATGCACACACTGCCACCCTGGCTGCCGTGCATGCCTTTAAGTGGTGCAGGACACCTCCTGGGGTTACAGAATGAGCAGAAGCCACGGAGACTGACATAAGCTTCCTCATAGTACTGTCACACGACCTCGTCTATCTCCAAACTGCCCAAACCATTCTATTTTCCAAAGTCCATCCTAAACAGATATACAAGATGTGGGGGAAAACCAATTAAGCCAAATTATTTTGAAGAAAAACTCCACTTTTGTCCTTAAGGGCAGGTCATTAATGATTACACAATCTCAGATCTGTTTATGATATGACTTGTGACTTGGACTCAGTTCCTTTGTCCTAAATGAAGTAGACAATGATGATATATATGTAAAGGAGAATTTCTTTCTTATAATAAGCCAGTTCTGATGTTCATTTCCCAAAGAGCTGATGAGGATTTTGCAATTATTCTGTTTTTCTAGCCTTTCTCCATGAGTGTTCTGGTAGAGAATTTAAAAAATGATTTGTGACTTTTCTCAATTTTCCCAAACAGGATACACAGGAAAGGTCAAACCAGATGAATAGGAGAGAGGTTTACTTACTATAGACAATGGATGTCTAAGGGCATCAGAGTTTAATTCTTTCCCAGAACGCTGGCTGAGAAAGGACCATATATAGACTAATCGTCATGTGCCTGGCTGTCTCTCTCCTCAGGGCTTAAAAAATTATGAATGCTAAGTCACGTTTCACTAATAAACTGGTCTGGGAACTAAAATCAGTTGCATGAAGGTCCCTGACCCAAAAGCTTAACTCTCTGCCATTTATAGTACTATTTGTGTTGTTGGTGGGTACTAGTCTTTCAGTCTGACACCATGTGGCTACCTAACCATTGAGAAAGTATCACGGTGAGGGACTGTCACTGAACAGACAGATAAAATATCTCCTTTCAATAAATGGTCCTAGAACAACTAGATATCCACATGCAAAGGAATAAAATTGTACCCCTTCCTCATTCTATACACAAACATGAACTCAAAGTTGATCATAGGCTTCAATCTAAGACCTGAAACTATAAAACTTTTAGATGCAAACAGAGGAACAAATCCTCACGAACCTGGGTTAGGTAATGGTTTCTTAGATGTGATACCAAAAGCACATGACAAAAGAAAAAAAATGGAAAAACTGGACTTCATCCAAATTTGATATCTTTGTACTGCAAATAATACCATCAAGAAAGTGAAAAGACAACCCACAGAATTGGAGAAAATATTTGCAAATTAGATATCTGATAAGGTACCTGTATCCAGAATATATAAAGAACTCATTAACTCATAAATAAAGACAAATAATCCAATGTAAGAATGGGCAAAGAACCTGAGTAGGCATTTCTTCAAAGAAGATACACAAATGGCCAATAAGCACATGAAAAGATGCTTAACATCATTAGTCATTAGGAAAATGCAATCAAAACCACAATGAGATACCATGTCACACCCACTAGCATGGCTATAATTTAAAAAAAAACAGATAATAAGCATTGGCAAGGAAGAGAAGAAACTGGAACTCCATACATTACTGGCAGGATTGTAAAATGCTGCAGCCACTGTGGAACATAGTTTGGCAATTCCTCAAGCTGTAAAACACAGGCTTACTATAAGACCCAGCAAATCTACCCCTAGGTATATGCTCAAGACAAATGAAAATATAAGTCCCCATAAAAAACTTGTAAACAAACAGTATAGCAACATTATTCTTAATAGCTGAAAAACAGAAACAACCCAAATCGCCATAAACTGATGGATGGATGCATAAAATGTGGTCTATCAATACAATGGGAAATTATTCAGCAATAAAAAAGAATTAAGTTCTCATTCATGATGCTACAACATGGATGAACCCTGAAGACATTATGCTAAATAAAAGAAGCTAGTCACAAAAGTCTACATGTATGATTCCATTTACATAAAATGCCCAGAATAGGGAAATCTATAAAGTAGAAAGTAGATTAGTAGCTGCCTGGGGCTTGGGACAAGGGAGAATGGAAAGTGACTGCTAATGGGGACAGAATTTCTTTTGGGGGTGATGAAAATGTTTGAAAATTAGATCATGGTTATGATGGTTGCACAACTTTGTGAATATACTAAAAACCACTAAATTGTACACTGAAAAGGGTGAATTATATGCTATGTGAATTATATCTCCATAAAGCTGTTTAAAAAACAACATATAAAGATAAGAAAATGAAAAAGATCTCTCTGTGAACACGCCCAACTGCCTTGCCAATCCACTCTGGAGGATGTTGGAGACACCACTGACTGACTAGCATTAATGTGAAGCAGGGATTAAAGTGGAAAGCTGGGGAATTAGCCATGTCTCTCCCTGACAGCGATCCATGCCCTAGGTTTGGGAGTGGTTGGAAGATGAAAGCTGTCAGTGAACCCCAAATATATTTTTGTATATATTTTGTCTATACAAAATATACTCCATTTTTAAGCACTGATGGCAGCAGGGAACTGTCCATTTGGAAAAACCAAAACCAAAACCATCCTCTGAAAAAGAGTGCTGCACAGATTTAGAATGGGGCTTTGGTTTCAAAGGCAAGTTACACACACAAAACCTCTTGTTTTCCTTAGTGACAAAATAGTCATAGGGAAGTAAAGTGCAGCATAGGGAACACAGTAAGGTAAAAACTATGTGTGGTACCAGGCGGGTACTGAAACACCGGGGGGGGGGGTACTTTATAAAGTATATGATTGGCCACTATGCTGTACACCTGAAACTAGTACAAAATGATGTCGAATGTATACTCTAATTGAAAATTTTAAAAAAGAAAATACCTGTTGCTTTCCTTTCCATAACAGTGTAAGCTGGAGAAAATTCACAGCAGTCGCTGAGACCTGCAAGGTCTCTAGAGTAGTTTCATGATGGATCTTGGGCATTTACGTTAGTGACCAGTAGGGTTCACTTGAAGTCATACACAGCAGCAGGTTTCTGCCCTCAACAACACCTTGCTCAATTTCACAACAGAGAAACTGAGGCAAGTGCTAGCTCTTCTTAAACCAAAGCCTCTGAAAAAGGATTGTTTGTCCAAAGCATTGTTCTCTCGGTCCCCGCCCACCCTCTCATGTCTGTTACAGCTGGCTAGATAGATACCTTGGAGACTCTGCAGGTGACAATTCTGTGCTGAGATGATCAACAGAAACTTTATAGGGATTATAAAGATTAGCCCCGGCTGGTGTGGCTCAGTGGATTGAGTACCAGCCTGCGAACCAAAGGGTCGCTGGTTCAATTCCCAGTCTGGGCACGTGCCTGCGTTGTGGGCCAGGTCCCCGGTAGGGGGTGTGCGAGAGGCAACCACACATTGATGCTTCTCTCCCTATTTGTCCCTCCCTTTTTCCTCTCTAAAATAAATAAATAAATAAATAAAATCTTTGAAAAAAGAAATCCATAGATAGGAAGGATTTTTTAAAACTGTAAAACAGAACATTTAAAAAAAAGATCATGGTGATGTAATATACAGATAGGGAAAAGAGTCAATAACATCATAATAAACTGTGTACAGTGAAAGATGGTTACTAGACTTACTTCTAAGAAATATAAATATTGAATCACTGTGTTGTACACTTGAAATTAATATAATACTGTATGTCAATTATAATTAAAAATAAATTTAAATATTTTTTAAAAAGAAATCAAGCTAATATGTTAGAAATGGTTTCTAATGGTAGTTTTGACTTACTAATCATAAACGAAGTATCTTTTATACTTGAAGTTTATCTCTTTTAAATATGTGATATTTAAATAACACAAAAAAAAGAAATTATACCCCAGATCTACTGAGAGTTGGGTCTGAGGGTCATGAAGCTAGAGCTATTGGCCATGGGAAAACATAAGATAGGCAAGGAGGGAAAAGTGCCATTTAGATTACTGTCTTATTCCTAGGGAAATGTGAGCCAGTACAAGGAGTGGGAGGGGAAGAAGAAGGGGAAGAAATCAAATCAAATCGAAATACTCAACATCCTTGTCTTCGCTTGCCCCTTGGGTCAGAATAAGACCTATAGCTTAGAAGCCTTTTTCTATGTGACTGGAAAATGGTAATCCCATCACAGAGATGAGTAAGGTAAGACTGTATCCATAAAATCACACCTTTTTATGGTATGAGTGTAAATGTAAACGTATCTATGTGTACATATATATGGAGATTTAGAAGGAAGTCTCCAACCCTGCTCTCACTTATCTGTTCTACTTACTTTTGGACTGTTGGATGGGGTTTCACAGTTGCTGCGGACGCTGGCCCACCAACAGTGGCAGAAGGCTCTTGATTTTCTGTAGCTTGATTTTCAGGTCGTAATTTCCTACGGATGGGCTTTGATGGAGGCTGAGAATATGGTATGTCCTGTAGATTAAAAATAAAACAACCCAAAATGTTAAAAAATTAAATGCTCCGCCCATCACGCCAATGCCCCTGTGTTCCTCTAAGGTCAGGCATGCGCTCTCCTGGAACTCCACCCAAGGGTATGCGGCTGATTTACTGCTCAGCAAGAGCTGGAGGAATATGGACATCGGAGTCCACTGACTTTTCTTTCCTCCTTGTTTTTTTCATGCTTGCAGCCTATAACCTCTTTTGTTGTCACCTGGAAGGACACAGGACTCAGATTCCAGGGACCCACCCACCTTCCTTTCCTACTATTGTAAATGCTATGTGCATCTCACAGCACAGAGCCTTTTCTACTGAAGATCAAATTCGTTCTTGCTTCATTCTGGGGATTTTTGGAAAATGTTCTAAGTTTTGAAGTTTGTAACAGTCTCAGTCATATGTTCAGCATTTTCCTACCCCCAGTTACTACATGGTGGCTTCTGGAAGGAGACAGTGGGCCTGCTTCCTTAAAGGCCCCTGCTTCACCTGTGTTCCTGAGCCAGGGCCCGCTCTCCTTCCTGAGACAAAGGCCTGAGAAAATGGGGAAGGACAAGAGGAGGGTGAGAAGATGTCGGACAGCACAATGAGTGAGTGATGCTTACTGAACAAATGACCTGGGACTCAGTGCCGTGGGTGGGCTGAGGTGAAGAAGCCAAGATGCAGAAGAGACCACGGCACAAAGGCAAAGGTGGGGAGGCTACTACAGCCCCAAAAGGTGCTCCTAGAGGCTTAGCAGTGTGCGGGGTTCTGCTAAAGGCACCTGTCCCTCCCCACCTCACCTCTTGTTCTTGCTAACAGCAAAGCTGCCACATCTAGCTGGGAGGTTGAAGTGGGAAGTGCACACTGCCAGCAATATCAAGATCCAGCCCAGGAATCATCAGGACCCCATCTTCACAAAAAACCCAAATTCTAGGAAATCTGGGTCATTAACATTCACGTCAGGACATGAAAACCTTAGAACAGGAGATGTGCTAACAGAGACAAGAAGCCCAAGAGAGGGCTCACAATGCCACCACAGTGGCATCCTTGTGCTGGCCTTACCTTCTTTGTTGGACTACTCTCTGCAGCTTGGGAGGGGGCTCTGCTCAGTTGGGGGTGTAGCTCAGCTTCGGACCCTTGTTCAGACTGCAGCAAAAGATCAATGAAAGGATAAAAATGCAAAGCTATAACCACCCAAATATATAATGAACAATGCTTAGAAAATAGTCACTACAAGAAAATTGATTTAGACCAAGTTGCAGCCAAGCATGGGCAGGTCTACTGATCCTTGGGAAAACCTTCTGTAGACCCTGCTCTTCTTCCCTCCCATCCCCTCCCTTCCAGCATTGCTGAACCTCAGGAAGAGGTGTCATAGGGATGTCTTCTTTAAGTGGACATATATATTGCTAAAAAGTAATACTTCACAAGCTCAAATTTAAAATAATAAAGCTTATGGGAAAAATAGGGTTAGGAAAATTAAAAATTTAACCTGAGCAGTAACAAAAACAATAATCATAACAAAACACTGAAATTTTAAAAATATATAAAATTCCTAATAAAGAAACACTCTAGATTGAGATCCAAGATGGGAGAGAAGTAGAAGCTACGCTAACCTCCTCCCAGGACCAATCTGGAATTACAACTAAATTGCAGAAAAATCATCCTGAATATCCAAATGAACACTAGCTGGAGAGAAGCCTTATAACCATAGACAGACAGACGAAACAGCTTCAGCACGACATGACTGGTAGGGAGTACGGAGGAGAAGTGAGCGGGCTGGCTGGCCTCCCACAGGTGGTAGCTGAAGTTCTAGAGAGTATTTCAGCAGCCAGGGGGATCTGCCTGAGAAGGGTGGGATCTAAACCCCAAGCTGGGCTTCCCAGCCTACAGCACCAGAGCTGGAAAGGAACCCAGATAACATCCAGCTGTGAAAAGCAGCAGGGATTCTGCTGGTTAGGGAGGGGTGGCTGGAGATGCAGGGGACCTTTTATAGGGCCAACACACAAAATTCCATTTGCAGCCACTTACCCTGGGCTCTGGCAAAGGGAGAGCAAAGTAGACTAGACATGTTTGAGGAGACCTTGGGGCTGGGGACTCTGGGGAGAGAACTGAAGGAGCAGCTGCCAGGGTCCCTATGCTGAGTCATTCCCCACACTGCAGGAGCCATTACTCTCAACAGAGCACTCCTCTCCGAATCGCATCAGCCTGAGGGGAAGCAATACCCTGCCCTGTGGTACTTAAGCCAGGCTGCTGATTACAGCTTAATCAGTTTAACAGCCGATTAGCTTAATGACTGATTACTTTAACAACTAAGGCAAAAAATACAAAGCAGTAGCCGAAATGAGAAGACAAAGAAACACCCCAAATGAAAGAACGAGAGTTCTCCAGAAGAATTAGATGAAGTGGAGGCAAGCAATTTATCAGATAGAGCCTATAGTAATGATTATAATGATACTCAACAGCATGAAAAAAACACACAGAAACTATTAAAAAGGACCAGTCAGAAATAAAGAATACAATATCTGAAATAAATAATACACTGGAAGGAATAAACAGTAGGCTAGGTGAAGCAGAGGATGGAATCAGTGATTTGGAAGATATGGTAGAAATAAAACACCCAAGCAGAGCAGCAAAAACAAAAAACAATTTTAAAAAATGAGGAGAGCTTAAGAGACATTCTGGACAAAATGAAGTGTAATAACACCCACACCAGAAGAAGAGAGTGAACAAGGGATGGAGAACCCATTTGAAGAAATAATGATCGAAAACTTCCCAAATCTGGTGAAGGAAAAATACACATAAGTCCAGGAAGCTCAGAGTCCCAAACAAGTCGGACCCAAAGATACATCATAATTAAAATGACAAGGCTTAAAGACAAGGAAAAATCCTAAAAACCCCAAGAGAAAAGCACGTAGTTACATACAAGGGAGCACCAATTATACTGTCATCTGATCTCTCAACAGAAACATTTCGGGCCAGAAGGGAGTGCCGTGAAATATTGAAAGTGATGAAAAGCAAGGACGTACAACCAATGTTACTTTACCCAGCAGCATGGTCATTTAAAATCGAGGGAGAAATAAAGAGCTTCCCAGGCAAGAGAAAGATATAGGAGTTTGTTAACACAAAACCAGTACTGCAACAAATGTTAAAGAGCAGAGAAGAAGAAGAAGAAGAAGAAGGAGAAGGAGGAGGAGAAGGAGGAGGAGGAGGAGGAGGAAAAGAAGGAAAAGGACGGAGGGAGAAAAAAACAGAGGAAAATAATCTAAGAATAAAATGGCATTAAATACATATCTATCGATATCACCTTAAATGTAAATGGTTTAAACGCTCCAACCAAAAGACATAGGGTAGCTGAATGGACAGGAAAATAAGACCCCTATAGATGCTATCTCCAAGAGACCCACTGCAGTTCGAAAGATACAGACTGCAAGTAAAGGGACGGAAAAAGATATTTCATGCAAATAGGAAGAAAAAGCTGGAGTAGCAGTACTTACATTCGACAAACTAGACTTTAAAGCCAAGGCTATAGTAAGAGACAAAGGAGGACCCTACATAATGATAAAGAGAACAATCCAACAAGAGGATATAACCCTAGTAAACATTTACACACCCAACATAGGAGCACCTAAATAGGTGAAGCAAATCTTGATGGACATAAACTTGTTAGGTAGCAGCTAGGAATGAGTGGTCAGAGGGGAAATAAAGGCAGGGCCCTTGCCATTGCAATCTAACACAGAACTTCACACAGGAGGCTGGAAGCAAAGGGAAAACATATCTTACCAACTAACTCAGCAGTCCTGAGCTCGGTTTGATAAGCTTGTCGGGTGTCCCAAGCATTGCAAGCAAGTAGCACAGGAGGAGGGGAGAGTCCTTGAGACTATGCTGAGAAACGGCGCTTCTGTACCAATCTTACTAAGATCGGCCGGTGTTCTGAACATCACAAATGGGAATTGCACAGGAGGAAGAAGGGTGGCCTATGCTGGGAAAGGGGGCCTCTGTAACAATTTCGCTAACGAAGACAAAGAGCTTTTTTACTAAGTAAGAAAGAAAGCCTTTGTAGCTACACAATATTCCCAAGTGAGAAGGGGGAGACCCTAGAAGCCAGCTGAGGTACATAACCCCTAAATCCCAATAGCTGGCATACTTAGATAAGCTAAGTACCCACTTGCAGCCTTGGCTCAAGTGTACAGAACAAACTCACTAACTTACTTACAAACCTAAAATTTTATTTCCTCTATATATGAGGCATTTAGACTAGCTGGGTACCTGCTTTCAGCTTTGTGCTCATGTGTGTTTCATAAATAAACTTGCTATCTCATTTCCACTATATGTGTTGTCTCTCACTTGAATTCATCTCTTATGGTAAGACAAAAACCGAGATGAGGAAGGAAGGCCTCCTGACTCAGGTGTCTCTCTCCCCATCCATAACAAAGGGAGAGATCAACAAAAATAGTCATATTTGGGGATTTTAACACCCCTTTGACTTTAATGGATAGATTTTCCAGGCAGAAAATCAACGAGGAGACAGCGGACTTAAAACAACACACTAGAGCAAATGGATTTAATTGGTATCTTCACAGTATTTCACCCCAGAGCAGCAGAATATACATACTTTTCAAGTGCACATGGAACATTTTCTAGGGCAGACCACATGCTAGGACACAAAACAAGTCTCAATAAATTCAAGAAGACTGAAATCATATCAAGCATCTTCTCTGACCACAATGCTATGAAACTAGAAATCAATCACAAGAAGAACACTGAAAAACATGCGAAGACATGAAAGCTAAATAATAGGTTATTAAACAATGAATGGGTCAACAACAGGATCAAGGAAGACATCAAAAGATACCTTGAAACAAACGAAAATGAGGACACAACGATCCAAAATCTGTGGGACACGGGGAAAGCAATCCTAAGAGGGACAGTCATAGCATCACAGGCCTATCTCAAAAACCAATAAAAAGCTCAAGTAAACAATTAACTTCACACTTGAAGGAACCTGAAAAAGAGCAACACACGAAGGCCAAACTGAGTAAAAGGAAATAATAAAGATCAGAGCAGAAATAAATGAAATAATCTAAAAAATTATTAAAAAGTTCAATGAATCCAAGAGCAGGTTCTCTGAAAAGATAAATAAGACTGACAAATTTTTAACCAGGCTCATTAAAGAAAAAGAGAGAGAGGACCCAAATAAATAGAATAAAAAATGAAAGAGAAGAAAAACAATGGACACCAAAGAAATACAAAGGAATGTAAGAAAATATTATGAACAACTATATGCCAACAAACTGGTCAACCTGTATGAAATGGATAAAATTCCTAGAAGCATACAATTTTCCAAAACTAAATCAGGAAGAATCAGAAAATCTGAATAGACAGGTTACACCTAATAAAACTGAAGCAGTAATCAAAAAACTCCCAACAAACAAAATCCCTGGACCGGATGGCTTCGTAGGTGAATTTTACAAAACATTCTGAGAAGAACTAACACGTCTCCTTCTCAAACTAGTTCATAAAATTCAAGAGGAATGAAGGCTCCCAAACGCATTTTATGAGGCCATCATTATCCTTATTCCAAAACCAGATAAAGACACAAGAAAAGAAAATTATAGGCCAATATCCCTGATGAACATAGAAACTAAAATCCTCAACAAAATATTAGCAAACCGAATACAGCAATGCATCAAAAAGATCACATGTCATGATCAAGTGGGATTTATTCTGGGAATGCAAGGTTGGTACAACATTGGCAAATCAATAAATATGATACACCACATAAACAAAATGCTGGATAAAGACTACATGATCATATCAATACACGCAGAAAAAGCATTTGATAAAATCCAGCACCCATTTATGATAAAAACTCTCAGCAAAGTGGGAACAGAGGGAACACACCTCAACATAATAAAGGCCACATATGACAAAGCCACTACTAGCATACTCAATGGGCAAAAACTACAAGCGTTCCCCTTAAGACTGGGACCAAGACAGGCCTGTCTGCTTTCACCTCTCTTATGCAACACAGTATTGGAAATCCTGGCCACAGCAATCAGACAAGAAGAAAAAATAAAAGGTATCCAAATTGGAAAGGAAGAAGTAAAACTGTCATTATTTGCAAATGACATGATGCTGTACATAGGGAATCCCAAAGATTCCACCAAGAAACTTCTAGAACTAATAAATGAGTTCAGCAAAGTAGCAGGATACAAAATCAATATCCAGAAATCAGTTGCATTTTTATATGCCAATAATGAAGAAACAGAAAGGGAAATTAAGAAAACAATCCCATTTACTATTGCTTCAAAAAGAATAAAATACCTAGGAATAAATCTAAGCAAAGACATAAAAGACCTGTACTTGGAAAATTATAAGACACTGAAGAAAGAAACTGAAAAAGATACAAATATGTGGAAGCACATACCATGTTCATGCACAGGCAGAATTAACATTACAATGCCCATGCTACCCAAAGCAATCTATAGATTCAATGCAATTCCTATCAAGATTCCAATGACGTATTTCACAGAACTAGAACAGATATTTCAAAAATTTACATAGAACCACAAAAGGCCCTGCAGAGCAAGTGATCCTGAGAAAGAAGAACAAAGTTGGAGGACTCACACTACCTAATATCAGACTATACTATAAGACTATAGTAATCAAAACAACATGATAGTAGCATAAAAACAGGCACATACATCAATGGAACAGAATAGAGAGCCCAGAAGTAAACCCACAACTTTATAGTCAATTAATATTCAACAGATGAAACAAGCACATACAATAGGCTAAAGATAGTCTATTCAATAAATGATGCTGGGAAAATTGAACAGTTATGTGCAGAAAAATGAAGCTAGGCCACCTTCTTACACCACACACAAGAAGAAATTCTAAATAAAGCAAAGACTTAAATGTTAGACCCAAAACCATAAAAATCCTAGAAGAAAACATAGGCAGCAAAATCTCAGACATTGCTTGTAGCAATATTTTATCAGATATATCTCCTCAGGCAAGGGAAACAAAAGAAAAAAATAAACAAATGGAATGACATCAAACTAAAATGTTTTTGCACAGCAAAGGAAATGATCAACAAAATAAAAAGACAACCCACTGACTGGGAGAATATATTCGCTAATACATCTGATAAGGGGTTCATTTCCAAAATTAACAAAGAACTTACAAAACTCAACACCAAAAAAATAGACAACCTGATTAAAAAATGGGCAAGGGACCTGAATAAACACTTCTCCAAAGAGGACATACAGATGGTTAACAGACATATGAAAAGTTGCTCAATGTCAGGAATCATCAGAGAAACACAACTTAAAAACACAGTGAGATCCCATCTCACACCTGTCACAACAGGTATCATCAATAAATTGATAAGCAAGTGCTGGCGAGGATGTGGAGAAAGGGGGACCCTTTTGCACTGTCGGTGGGAATGCAAATTGGTGCAGCCACTGTTGAAAGCAGTATGGAGATATCTCAAAAAATTAAAAATGGATCTGCCTTTTGACCCAGTGATCCCACTTCTGAGAATATATCTGAAGGAACCCAAAACACTAATTTGAAAGAACATAAGCACCCCTATGTTCACTGTAGCGTTATTGACAATCACCAAGATATGGAAGCAGCCCAAGTGTCCATCAGTAGATGAGTGGATAAAACAACTATGGGACATTTACAAAATGGAATACTACTCTGCTGTAAAAGGAAAGCTTTACCCTTTGCTACAGTATGGATGGGCCTGGAGAACATGATGCTAAGTGAAATAAGCCAGTCAGAGAGAGACAAATATCATATGACTTCACTTATATGTGGAACCTAGCAAACATATTGAACTAACAAGGAAAATGGGGACAGACTCATAGATGGAGAGCAGGATGATATAGCTAAGGGGGTGGGAGGGTAGGGGGTGGAGGGATTGAGCCAAAAGGATAAAGGACTCATGGACATGGACAACAGTGTGGTGATTGCTGAAGGTCGAAGGGTATAAGGGGACTAAATTGTAATGGAAAAAATACAATAAAGATTAAGTTTAAAACCCAAAGTAAATAAATAAATAAAATGTCATACTACCCAAAGCTAGAAAAGAAAAAGAAACACTCTAGTAGGTATGACTCTTTACATTAAATAAGGTGGGGGGAGGGTGAGCATGACAGAAGGAGTAAACAGAGGGGTTCTGGCTGTTAAGTGATACAAAATCAGTCAATGGATGCACAAAGATGGACAAAGATTGCCCCCAAAGCCCTTCCAGACAAAGCAGGCACCAATCAGCCAAGTAGAGACCCAAGGAGACTGGGTGCCATGTGTCCCAATTCCCTAGGCCCCAGGCTGCTACATTCAGCTGCGCTAGAGCACTTTGCTTTCAGCTATCGGCCAGTAATTCAAAATATTAACACTCAGTGGCGGGGGTGGGGGGGGGTGGACGGGACCCCCTCCATGTGAACCATGATGTCCACATTATACTGACATCAGTCCTCTACCCACAAACTAACCTGTGTTGCAGAAACACTGCAGAACAAGAGCCAGTCTTAGTGTGCCCACTTCATCCCTCACCCAGCATCTTCTGAATGTTGTCTCTTCCTTCTTTACTGAAAACGCTTGTCCCCAAGGACACTACTGCTTTTCCACTTAGCAGAATTTAGCTGCCTCGTCTAGTCTTCTCTAGACCTGTTCAGTGCAATGCCCTTGACTACCATTTTAAATGCCAGTCCTTGGCATCTGATGAGCCATGATCTCCTACTATAATCTTACATTTCTGTTCTGTTGACCCCTCTTATCCCTCAGATGTAGGATTTTTCAAGGTTCGGTCTTCAGTTCTCTGCTCCATTTTTTCCCTCCCTGTTCATTCTTTCGCAGTGTAATCCCATCTGCTCCTACATTTCGCCACCTTAGCTGGAAATCTTTGTTCCCAAACAACTCCCACCTGTTCCAGACCCATTTTACAGGTTCTCAACATGCCTGATTTCTAGTTCGAACTTTTTCTTATAGCCTTTTCCTTTCCATTACAGATAAATGTATTATGACTGTTATTATTAATAAATACTGCAAAACACAAAACCCTTACTACGTGTCATAAGTTGTTCTATGTGCTTCACATGGATTATATTATATCATCACAGCCCAGGAAGTAGTTATCTATATCTTATTAGTGAAGAAATTGAGGCTCAAGAAGGAACTCACCCAAGATCACGCAAATAGCAAGGTCTGAACCCAGGCCTCAGGTCTTAAAGCCGGGTTTGTAACCACTACGCTCTCTATTTCTGGGCCAAGAAATATTTATTGAACAGTTACTACAGGCAGGCCCTAAGCTGGCACTGGTATACAATACGAGGATGAACAAGCTCCAGACCGTGCTTACAAGGAGCTTAAGTCTAGTGGGAGAGGCGAAGAAATGATCAAGTAAACAAACTTTAGTGGAATTAGGACAATGGTGGGTCAGCAAAGACTCAGAGGCAGGCAATATCCCAGCTGAGATCTGGGTGATACGCAGGGTGCAGCCAACCACCGGGGCAGTGCACAGGGATGGTGAGAAAGGAGGCCTGCTATGCTCTAACATCCGGAATGTCAGCCTGGGGTACCCCAAAAGCACAAAGGACAACCCTCAAGATGGAAACCAAAGGAGAAACAGGTGTGAGGGGAGCTTACTTTGGGGCATACTGAGTTTGAAGAATGTGGAAAACATCTAAGCAAAGCCATCCAGGAACCATTCGCTGTCAAGAGTCTGGAAGATGCAGGCACTCACCCACCTTCCCTGGGGGTTCTTACAAATGGTATCTTACTTCAAGATCTGCTGACCTACTGTCAGTTTTATTAATGGCTGCATGAGGGCCCAATGAGCCCCCAATTGCAGGATTTCCCATGAACTGTGCTAAAGAATTGCAAATTGGACCCAATGTCTTCTACCTGAAAATCTATTGCTCAGAACACATACCATATTTTGCCATGTATAATGAACACCCACGTTTTTGTGCACATCATACACAGGATTATTATACCCATTATTATACCCACAGTATGTAATTGTTATACCCATGTATAATGCGCATCCTTACTTTTCCCTCAAAAACTTGAACAAAACAGTGCTCATTATACATGGCAAAATACGGTATATTCTGGCTCCAAGTCTATGCGTGCAGGGACGACGGGTGTTCAGACCACATTTCCTGCCTTTCCAACTGGTTGGCTCCCTTCTACCACCAGGCAGACAGAGAGGAGCATTTGCTCTAAAGCTCCCTTTCCTGGGGAGATGAATGAAGCCTCCTTCTTATACAAATATTGAAGAATATGATAAACTGGATCGTCTTTCCAACAAAACTGATGTTTCTGAGCACACCAATAGTAGTAGCTGTCTTTGTCATTGCCTTAGCTTTCTCTTAAGAGTATAAAACCACAAACAACAGTGGGCTGGGGATGCGAAGGATGAAGAAGGGGTTGTGAGACACATCTGAATTTCTTTTTTCATTTACAAATTTACCTTTCTGAAATGGCATCCAGAGGCCTGAGTTTTCTAGTTCTATGACAAGTAACAAACAATTCCTCAGTGTTATGTCACGCTGGATATAACCATCAATCTCCTTACGAAGAAACTCAAGACCTCCCCACCCCTTTCTACTTCTCCATGACTGATTCTAAATGGGTCCATCTGTTGAACATGCAGAGGAGTGAATCTCATGAGGGGCCTGGAGCACAGGAATCAGGGAAGGCTTGGAAAGGCAGAGCCTCACCAGAGCCAGAAATCATCCCAGGAAAAGAGATGGGGGAAGAAAAACTAGCCTGTGGTTTAAAAAAAAAAAAAAAGTAAAGATGAGATTTAGACACGCAAAAGTCTCTCTTCCCAATAAACTATTTCACTTTCCTTCATGAAAATAGTATGAGTCTTACATTAGACTTGGAAGCTGGAAATCAGAACAAACCAGGGAGATTTCTCTGCTTCTCTTCAGACTTTTCCAAGTTAACAATTTTGGGAAAATGATAAGCCATAAAAGCAGGGAAGCTTCAGTGGCTCCTTTTTTTCTCAGTGTATTAAAAAAGGAGGGGAAACAACTCCACTATCAATATGCAGAATATGCCCCTATCTGAAAGTGTAGGTTGTCTGAACTAAAATCCAAAGCTTAAATCTTGTGCAAGAAACAAATGTTTAGATTACAATTAATACTGCAAATGGCAGTCCTTCCCTCATAACTCCTGTGTAACAGCATGCACCCAGCCAGGATGTGGCAAGCCAGAAAAATGTACTTTTGGTCAAGAGCTCACTGTAACTTGAGCTAAGGTTCTGTTTAAATATATATATATGTCATATTTTAATATTAATACTCCCCTACTCACAAATGAGAAATATATTTTTCATTCTAATTCTGTAACCAAAAGCCTGGATAGGTCACATGGATTTGGAGGTGCTGCCACTCAGGATATGGAGACTTGTTCTGTAGCTTTGCCCGTTGCCACAGCTGATGGGATGACATGGGTCCTGCTCGGTTGGCTCCCCAGAAATGGACATAGGCCCAGGGAGGCTAACCATTTTGATTTTCTACCAGAAGAAGGGTTCATTCAGTTATTCAGTTATACAGGTATTTATTTCATACATCTGATGGATCACTTTCCAAAAATCCTCATCTCAGGTTCTGGACCTGAGAGACCAGACTAAGCACTCCCAGACAAGGGGAGTTAAAGCGCTCTAGTATGCTCCTCCTTGGTGCTCTCTCTCTTTCAGATCACATGTTCTGGGGGAAGGCAGCTGCCATACTTTGAGGATACTGAAGCAGTCCTAATGAGGAGCCCACGTAGCAAGGAAGTGAGGCCTCCTGCCAACAGCCATGTGGAAAAGCCAGCTTACAACAGGACCCTCCAGCCTTAGTCGAGCCTTCAGATGATTATAGCCCTGACCAGCATCTTGACTGAAGCATAATGAAAGCCTGAGCCAGAACCGCCCAGATTAGTTGTTCCTGACTCTCTAACCCACAAACACAGAGATAATAGATGTTAACTATTTTAGGTCTCTGAAAAAAAACACTCTAGTGTGTCTGGAATTTGGGGTCTACTAGGGTAGAATAAGGGTGAAATTAGAGAAGAATGGGAGGACTGAAGTGGACAATGGCAGTGGAGTGGATCATAAATGGTCTTACAGATCATCGCCCTGAATTGTCTATAAGCCACTCAGCACCATTCCCTGTTTTGTCCCTGCATGGCAGGGAAACTACATTTATAGAATCTCCTTTCAACAGAGTTCCTTGTTGCTACTGAGAGTCATGCACATGAAACCAAGAAGATAAAAGAAAAGCCACGTTATTGCTCCTCTAGCAGTGGTAGACAGAAAAGCATGGCTTTCAGCAGTCAGAAGGTCTTACAGAGACCTCAGGCATTTCCCTGTAAATCATTACTTAGGTGCTGCAGGCGGGTCTTAGCATCTTCAGTAGTTCCCTCAGTTCTTAGAATGTCTTAACTTTTAGAAAGGTGTGACAAGCCCGATAGTGGTGGCCTTCCATCTTTGTTCCTCTAGGACATCTAATTCTTTTTGTTTAAATACCAAATTCCTTGAATGAAATCTCTTCCAGTGTGAAGTGCATAGAGTGGTTTCTACACGAGACTGATACATCCCTGTTCAGGATTTGGAACTTATTCTGAGAGCCATGCAGACAAATGGAGTGGAAGCAACCCATATGAGGGGAAGGAAACTCAATTAGAAGGCAAAAGAAGAAAAGATAACGGATAATGGGAGGGATGGGGCTGGGGAAAGTGGTGGCGGGAAAATGTTGATGTGGGGATGATGGGATGGGGTGCAGGGTGGAAGGGCTAAAGGGTAGAAAAAAACGAGACAACTGTAATAGCATAATCAATAAAATATAACCAAAAGAAAGAGATAACGGTCATTTAAATCATTCTGGTGGGATGGGGATAGGCAGATTTGAGAGCTATTTCTATTGGAAAATGGATACATCCTTGGTAATTGGTGAAATGTGATAAGTGAAAGAAAAGAACAATGGCACATGGAATCCAGGTATTGATCTTAGACAATAGTTGCAAGAGAAAATAGTTTAAAGCAAGAGGAAAAAAATGTGGTGGCAAGTAACTGAGGAACATTAAGCAGACTCATCACAAAGCAGTGCTAGACCAACTCCAGTTCCATAAGTTGCCTAGAGGAGGGGCTGGCAACCTTTTTATAAAAAGAGCCAGGTATTACATATTTTCAGTTGTTCAGGCCATTTGATCTCTGGGTCTCCAGGTCTCCACCGCAATTTTGCAACCCTGCTGTTGAGTTCTAAAGCAGCATGGACAATACAATGAATGGGTGTGGTTGTGCTCCGATAAACTTTATTTACAAAAACAGATGGTGGGATAGACTGGCATGTGGTTCATAGTTTGCCAGCCCTTGGCCTAAAGGGAAAAAGAATTACAAATAAGCTTAAGAAACACCACACAGTCTATGCCCCTCTTACAAATTCACAAAGCACATTGCATGTCACCTGCTCTGAAATCCTTTGAGGTAAAGGAAGTCACCGACTTTGCTTAGCCCAGCAGTTCCCAAATTTATTTCGCTTCCACTCCTTATTTTCCTGCACCTCCTATTAACATCCAGCAGAATTAATGTTCTGTGGAACACACTTTGGGAAACAGTGAACCACAGGCTGGGTTTAACAGGAACAAAGGAAAAATACTGCATTTGACTTGAATGCCAAATGACATGTTCCACACCCAACCCTTCAGGAGGAGCATTCTCCACAGTGGTTGGCAGATCCAACTCCAGGGGCCCCTGCTGTACACCCCTCCCCCTCTCTTGCACTGGCCAAGAGCATGAGGCAGGGTGATGATGGGGTTGCTGCCTGGCAAAAAATGGGCTCCCTTCCCTCCTCCGGCCCTCCCTCCTCCTTCCCTGCAGTAGCAGCTGTTGTTCCTGCTGCCAACTACTCTGCATGAATTTATTTACTGGGCACTTTTAAAACCTTTTGGACACAAACACAATAAAAATTATTCATTATAATACTTAAAGCAGATGAACACAACACTGATAAATTATGGATTTTTGTAAGTAGCTTAAAAACCACACGCCTCAGATCCAGGCAGGCCAGCTTTACAAAGGTCCCACAGTGCCCATCTGAGCCCAGGTGCTCATCACACCTGCCTGGGCCACTACGGAAACTTTAGTGGGTCTTTTTCCAGCCTTCGGTTTTTCCTCCCAGTCCAAACCACCCAGCACACCACTGAGGAACTACTTTGTAAAGTAAAGCACCTTCTCATCAAAACACTTTTTCTCAAAGACCCTCAATGGGTCCCTAAGGCCCATGGCACACAACACAATCCCTTAGCCAATTAAAGACCTTCCATCATCTGGCTCCAATTTACCTCTGCATCACAACTGCATTAGTTTGCCCATATGGAACCCGCTCCGGGAACATTTTTTACCTGAATCTTCAAACATACCAGAAGTTTCTTCCCAACTCAGTTCTCTTTGTTCTAGACCATCTAGCCTAATGGATACAAAATATAGCTGTAAAGGAGAATTACCTAGGGAATTTTTATAAATTACAGATGTTTAGATACTACCCCAAACGTGCCTAATTATAATCTAAGGGTGGAGCATTAGAAACTTCTATTTTAACAAGTTCCCTAGGTGATTTTTATGAAGCCAGCCCAGACCAACTGGGAACCAGTGATGATCCAAACTCTTCATTTAACAGATGAGAAAACCAAGTGGCCAATGTCCTAGTCCGGAAAGGGCCACAAGTTCTCCAGCAAAAACTAACTATGATTCTTAACCGTTTTCTTGTCCACTTACCATGGAGGGAATAGAGAGTGTTTGCAATATGGTTCCATAAATAAATAAATAAATTGAAGCTGAACAAAATCTTCAGCAATGAGATTTGTTTAAAAGTCAAATTTGTAACCAAAAAATAGTCAAATCTCATTTTAAAAATAAGTACTCTAATTGCTGAACTAATTGCTAAGGTGAGGATACTTGGTGACATTTTAAAAACTTGTAATCTTCATGCTACTGACAGATTAGAAAAAGAAACTCAAGCTCCATTGTTCACCCAGGAATCCAGGTAGATCCCCAGATTGAGAATCACAAAGGTGGTGGCTAAATTCTAGGCAGATGAGCAGACAATCTTGCTACAGTCTCTAGGGGATCTCCACCACTTGGTATTCTAAATGTCATTTGGTGCCTAACTTTCACCCGGCCTCCATCTCTGCTAGGTAAGGGAACACCAGAAAACCACGTGGTCAAATCCAGGCATAGATGATGCAAAACCAATGACCAGCATCACACTGACCACAGCAAACCCCATCATTCTCCAATCAGTCCAAAGGACTGAATTCTCTTTAAGAACAATGACAAAAACCCATGACCAAAGTCACCTGTAAGAGACAGAAATATGAAGCAGAAGTATAAGCAGCACCTAGAGAGTAGGATCTATGTCTTGTTTCATTAGCATTTTCGTGAGGTTGAAGCTGAATGCCAGCAAATAGCAGGTCTCCTGGTAAATGTGTGCAGTGAGCTAGTATTGAAGCCAACACTGTTTCATGTTCCAGTGGACAAGTCAAGAATTCATCCCACAGTAACTGCAGCCATGGAGCACAGCAGTTATAGGGCACAGGCTTTGAAATCAAACCCAGGCTTTGCACTTGCTTGGTGTATAGCCTGGGCATGTGCTTAGCCTCTCTGAGCCATAATTTCTTTGCCTGTGAAAGGGAATAATCCACCTAAATTCTTAGGCTTGTGAAGATTAAGTGAAAGATTGGTCTAGAGTTGAATCACGATTATATAGTAACTGTTCAATAATGGCAGTCACTATTATAATCAGAAGTAAAATTACAATTGGTTTCCCAGGCATAGGATCTGCTATTGCAAGTAGCAGCCAATTCAACATAAGGGACTTTTCCCCTCTTGCCAGAAGATGAAAACCTAAACTGATCAAGTGCTGACTCCAGTTTAGATTATAAGCTGATCCACTAAAGCAAGCTATCCACAATCTAAATTTGTGGTACCAGATATTATTGCTGCCGGTATTAGAGGGAAGAAATTTTCAAAAATAAAGGCCCTTTCAGACTTTCAGGTTTCATCATGGCTGCCTCAGTATAGACATCTCGGGCAGTTTGTACTGAATGTCTCTGGTGGCCCCTCTACAGCTGGCCAGTCCAACACTGGAGACACCCAAGGGAACAATGACAGAGGAGCTCAGGGACAATCTTGATGAACATGGATAATCAGTAACTATAATGGGCAACTAATCCCTGGATATAGTAGTGACACATCATAATCCTTTGAGGATTCCCGGAACCCAATGCATTATAAACAACATCCATGAAACAGATTTACTATTACAATTATAGTACTCTTGTCACAGTATTTTGGTCTAAAAGACAAATATTTTGACCATGGCCAGGGTTTTGTTCTTCTAGTTCCAATTTCTAGCAATAGAACAGAGACCTGAGTGAAGTCTGAGCCCCACCCTCAACTCACAATATACCTAAGGCCATTATTATAAAGCCACCTGCAGAGCCAACAAGACGGGGCTCACAGAAAAGGTGATCTGTGGCAAGGCTGTCTTGAGACTCATGTTCCCCTTTGGGTAAGGCTGAAGAAAGGTGCGATCTGCATGTCTCTTACCACAACAAACAGACCCTTACTATAACAGGCACCTATCACCATCACAACTCAAAGGCATCTGGTTACGAGGCCTTTAGAAGTCTTGTCTTTTTCTTTTTTCTTTTTTTTGGCTAGTCCCAGATGCTAGACATATATAGGCCTGGCAAAAATACCAAAAGTATATAAAAATTTCAAAGTGCCTCAAAGTCCTAGCCTCACTGGATATTTTACCACACTTATAATTTTGAACCCCCTATCCAGTTCCACTGCTCTACATTAGTGATGAAATGTTTGAATAACATCTTTTCTAACTACTGATAGCTCATATTTCAACTATTAAAAAAGTCCCCTTTTGGATTGACACTGCCCTTCCTGCATAAGCTATGCCATCAGAAGAAGGTGGCTTTCTAAACAATTCAATTCAAAATAACTGGCTAGAGAGGGAGCTATAAAAATTATGTAAGAGTTAGGACCCAGCTAACATGAAAGGAATTCAGTATTGATGAGGATGTGGAACTGAACTGGGAACACTGTTCGTGGAGTATAAATAGCTACAAACACTTTATAAACCTGTTTGGTGCTATTCACTAAAGCTAAGCAGATGCTTACCCTATGACCCCAAAATTCCAGTCCTATGTATATACCCAAAAGAGAGGAAAACCTGCATCTACTCAAAAACTCGCACATAAATATGCATAGAGGCATTATTAATAATTGGCAAAATTTGAAAAGTATTCAAATGTCCATCTATAGTAGAAAACAGTGATATATTTGCACACTCAATGGAATACTATACAGCAATGATTTACAATTACACACAACATGGATGACTCACACAAACAGCATTTCAGCAAAAGAAACCAGACACAAGAGTATTTACTGCATGGTTCCATTTATATAAGGCAGAAAACCAGTAAAACTAATCTATGCTATTAGAAGTCAGAATAGTAGTAACCCTAAGAATAAGGGGTAGAACCTGGAAACTAGCATAAGAAGAACTTTCTGGGGTGTTAGTAATATTCTGTTTCTTCATTGCAGTACTGATTATACACGAGTGTTCTGCTTGTGACAACTCACTGAGTTGCAAGTTCAATGTGCACTTTTCAATATGCAAATTATACTTCAATAAAAAGTAAAACAATAAATAAATAAATCAAGTAGAGTCAATTTCCTGTAATGTCCTTAAAGTGCCACCTAGTGGTACAAGTTAAATGTAAACAAGAGGGAAGAGTCATCTCTAGCAACTTCAAAAATATGGCCAATTTCTAACAGCACATTCTGGGATTGGGCTAAAACAGTGCCCTAGACTAAAAATAATAATAATAATAATAATAATAATAATAATAATAATAATAAAAAATAACCAGAGCATGTTGGTATCAATGCACCAATGATGGTGCACATCACTTCCCAATTCCACCTGCAATCAGCCACAGTGAAAGGATTTACAACACAGACATCAGTAAAGGCTACAAATTGGAGTGAAGCTTTATCAGCACACGAGTTGGTTATACCCACAGAACCTGTTGAGCAGAGCTGGGTCCTCAGGAGAGAGTCTGGAGGAGAGAAATCCCATAGCCTGTTAGCCCTAACAGGCTTATTTCCCTCCTCCTCACCTTGAATGTGAAGCCTTTGTCTTGTTTCTTCTAGTTGTGCTTGTAAAAAACACAGAGTTGGGAATGGCCACCCACAGCAAGCCTTAGAGGCTGCCAGTTGAACCAAAAATATTTGCCCAAGGTTTTGCTCATAAAGTGAAAGAGTATCTTGGTCAGATAAAGGTCCTCAAGGCAAAGCCCTAAACTACAGACACAGGAATCAATTACAGTCCCTAAGTCAGCAGACAGTGGGTTAAAAGGCTGACGGGGAGACCAATTTGTCTTTTCATGGATTTATCTCATTTCCATTATTTTCGGAAACAGGTGATGATGTGGATTTGGCCTATAGACTGTAGTTTGCTGACCCCTGATATAGGCAGAGGGCCAGCCTGTGAAAGGTCACAGAAGTGGGAAAGAATGTCATTCTACTAAGCGGTTCAGTAAGCCAGTCCGGCACTCATTCTGGGCTTGTGGCCACTAACTTATCGCTACCCTGAATCTGTTCTTCTGTGTTTGCCAACTAGACCCTGCCTCTGTTTCACTGGGCCTGGAGTGGTAATAATTACTAACAGCTAATTGTCATTGAGGACTGACCATATGCCAGGCACTGTTCTAAGTGCTTTACAGGTATTAACTCATTTAAGTATCATGAGATCCCTATGAGAGTAGACATTGCCATTATCCTGCCATTATCCTCACTTTACAGATGATGAAATTGAGACACAGAGAGGCTAACCAACTTGCCCAAAGACACACAGCCAGTAAGAGGTAGAGGTAGGACTTGAACCCCAAGCCCATGTTTTTAACTACTCTGTCAGAATGCTTCCCTTGGGCCTGACCACTAGTTGTCTTCCACTGTCTTTTCTCATTAACACCATAGCACATTTGAGTGCCTTCCCATGCTGCCCCACTTCTGTACTTACTCCTCCCCTGACTCTTAGGAGTGCTTCTTGGTTTCCGTCACTGTGTGGTGCAGTGGATAAGAGAAGACAAATAAGGGTTCCCTTCGTTCAGGAACCTAGAAACCAACCATAACTGACCCTCAGGGGAAAAACAGGGCTAGCTTGTTAGCTGTAGGAAGCATGATATCCAGCTATTGCCTACAACCCTCGACAATAAAGTTCGGTGATACCTTGCTCCTTGTTGATAACGCATTCCAGAACTCATGGCAAATGTCGAAACTGACAAGTAGTGAACAATGAAGCATTTTCTCTTGTGGGGCAGGGTCATGACTCATACAAGTTCTAGCAAGTGCGACGAGTCCTGAGCAAGTGCTGAGTGCTGAAACGTGTTTTTCTTGTCAAAATGCGATGAGTACAGGGTTTGATGAGTTCTGAAGCCAACAAGTATCGAGGTATGACTGTATGAGGAAGTGGGTTTAAATGAGACACAAAATGACACAGTTGTACGTGCACGCCATGAGGAGCTACAGAACAGATGGTGATAGGCCTGAGGGTGAGGAAGGCTAAAGGAGCTACAGTATAAGGAGCATATCACAGCCTTTGTGCTCCCACAGTTCTCAGCAAAGTGCGGGCCTATCATGATACATTCCAGTAGCACCTGATGGATTATTAGATGAATTGATGGTGTCTTCCAAAGGAATGATGTTAGCAAAGTAAGTTTTACACAATAATGTCATGAGTACAAAAATAATAAGGAGGGGGAAACATAAGGAAGAAAAGCTATCAGTGGTGGCGTAAAGCTGATTTAAGAGGTTTCCTAATGTAAAACGTATCCCAGATACAGATAATGTGTCAACTCAGTTGTTAAGAAGAGACAGGTTAAGGAAATAATTCTGAGACATGGCTGTATAACACAGACTAGTAGGAGGAGCTGGCACTGTCGGGTTAGAATCACAGCTTTAACTCTTACTTGCTGGGAGTGACCTTGGGAAAGTTCCTCAAGTCCTCTGTGCCTTAGTTTACTTATCTGCAAAATGAGGAAAGTGACTGAATCTATTGCATATGGTTGCTAAGATTAAATGAATTAAAACACTTGGAAAGCATCTGGCACATAAGCACTGTACTTAAGAGCTTGGTAAATTAATAAAATAAATGAAGAATCACAATGCCTTTATGGTTTGTGTACTTCTAAAATCAGTTTTGAAATTAATTATCTATGATGCAGAAGTTTTGCCTTTTTGTTCCCTTTCAGAAGACAGGATAAAGCGCTATACTTGGCCTTCTGCTCCACCAAATATCATCCAATGATCAAAATGTGAAAGCTATTTTGGCCAAGATGAATGTAAGTTTGCACTAGGGAAGGCACTTTAAAATAAGCATTTTAGCTTAATGTAAGGAAATACTTCACTTTGGAAATTTACTGATGGGCACAGACACTAGTGGTTCTTGTTAACTTTTGCTTAGCAGGTCTATAGTTAATTTTTGTGGCACACAAAAATTCTCTCTCTCTCTCTCTCTCTCTCTCTCTCTCTCTCTCAACATTTATCATTAAACTTCTAGCACTTCCACAGAAAACTTTCCCACCTCTCCTCGTCTACAAGAGCTAGCTCTGTCACTTACTAGCTGTGAAGTTCCAAGTAGCTCACTTCTACTTTCTGAACCTCAACTTCCTCTTCCATAAAATGATATGCAATGACAGATGTGGGTATGGGCACCAAAGTGTTAAAATTAAAAAGACTTGGACACACTCAGAAGCAAGATAAAGATCCCTGTGGGGCCAAACCACAAAATATAGGCCAGGCTGACAGTTCAGAAGCAGGTAGACACAGCTGGGAGCTGATACACAGCAGAGTAACAGGGAGTTACATGCCCCGCATGAGGCAAAGCCAGAGGCTAAGGGGGCACTTCACTACCTGTAAAGCTGCAAAACCAGGATGGAGTCTGTGAAGGTGCTTAAGGCTGTCTACCTATGAAAGGAAGCGGAAGCAGATATCACACTGCAGCCTGGTCTTGGGCCAAGCCACAACTGGTGCCATCTGCATGATCTCTGACATGAAGTGCTGAACCTCACAGGCCTAGATTGGAGGCCCTTGAGTGCAGGGATATGGGGTGTGGCTGGTGGAGACTCCACTGAACTGCTAGAAAGACAGGCACTCAGAGAACTGAGAATGAAATTTAAACACCAATTCAAAAGAAGACTGCTAAACAAATTTCCGAAAAGCATGAAGAAAAAAGTCAACACTAAATACAGCCAATAAATAAATAAAATGAATTCACCCCTGACAAAAATAAAAATAGAACTAATTTAAAATAGTTTTTAAAAATTATGTTTAGAATCCTCCCAAAGTTAAAATTAGGGAATACATCCTAAAAAGGAAGAGATAAATATATAACAGAAATTGGAAAAAGTGAAACAAGTACAGATTAATATTTAAAAATAGATCATAAAACCTAGAATCATACAGTTATATAAAAATAGTTATTAATTTGGAAGACAGAGATTTCGTCCAGAGCAAGTCTAAAGAGTTCACAACATAAAAAGATAAAGGAGTTATTACTAAAATAAAAGATGTTGACAGGTATAGAAACATAGCTAATTGGAATTCAAGAAGAAAATAGAAGAAATAAATAGAGATACAATTAAGAGTGCTCTAAAATTAAAGACATGATTTTTCAGATGGAAAATGTACACCAAGTGTCATCTTGGAATAAATAAGTTCAAATCTATGCCTAGACACATCACAGTGAAATTGAAACAGAACACTGAAAATAATGATAAAATTTTAAAAGCCACTCTAGAGAAAACAAAACTCCAAACAAACCGAAAATAGATTGACAGAATTCTCAATGGCAGCAGCAATAAAATGCCAGAAGAGGAGGTAATACATTCAAAACGCTGAGGGAAAATAAACTTCAAATTAGAATTCTGCACACAGCAAAACTACAATTTAAGAGAAAGAGCAATAAGAGTTTACTATCCACAGAACTCGGATTTTTAAAAAAACTACTATATATGTGTAGTAGTTTTTTATAGTAGTATATATGTAAACTCACATATATATACTTACATATATATACATAGTATACATATATACTACTATAAAAAACTTACATATATATGTAAGTTTACATATATAAACTTACTGATATATATCAGTAAGCTGTGTATTTGAACCTCACAATTGCTGGAGTCGTCCTAACTATATGATTATGCATTATTATATGTCTTATCACAAGCTCTGTAACCGTGATCTCTACAAGTAGCTCCCAACGGATATTTTATTCTGATAAAGCTATCAATGACTTTTTATCTAATTGCCATATCAGAGAGCATTTTTTCCTTTTCCACAATTCTTAATTGTAAGATGAAATCTTGAAAAGAAAAACTGCTTCATTTCCCCACCAAACCATCTATTTAAACTTCTACCAATTACTTAGTAGTCTACTTCCAAATGCTTGACAGGAGACACTGACATTTCAGGACTGGAGTGTCTGGAAACCTTCATGGACACCTCAATTCACACACAGACCACTCACACAGAGTCTCCCAAAAATAGAGAACACAATTACATAGAGATAGGTAAAGTGTAAATGAATTACTTAAATGACCCCTTTAAACTGCTAAGAGTTAGTGGAAATTTCACTGAGGAGCTGAGAACCTCAAAAGCCCACTGGGAAGGGAACACTGGCTAATAACACTGGGAAAGTGATTCAAAATCTGACCACAGCAAAAGGGGCCAATCGCTATGTTCCATGGACCTTCGAGGTTACCCTGAGAGAGCAGAAAACCTTAGTGTCAAAGGTTTACTATGTGTTTTTATGCAGTACAATCAGTACAATCAAGAAACACTTCTGTACTCAGCTGCCACCTCTCTTTTGTAATACCTTCCATGTAATCATTTTAATAGATGTCCAATATTCTATTAGGTGGATATACAAAGCCTTAACCAGAAATTCTACTCCTAAGTACATTAATAATACTAAAATAAATGTCAACACAGAACTCTTCATTTCTTTAAAACTAGTTCTTGGGATAAATTCTAATGGCATTTGTTGACAGTTGGCAAGCTTTGAGTGCGCCTTTAAAAAGGAGGTGTTTATACTTAATCTTTTCTCACCTATTTCAATGCCAGTCTTTCGTCACTATTTCTCACTCTTGCTTCTCCTTGAACTTACCATTACAGCTATTTCCTTTGCCTTTTGAATTTCTCATTCAGTGCCAACTGTTTGAGACTAGTTTTCAAACTTCCTTTAATAAATCTGTACATGAGGACTTGCAGAACTCTCGGGATTTAATCAACAGATATTGGTCTAAACCATAACTGTTTCTTCATGCTACACTGACCTGGAGGTATGATTAGCTCTTTGAGTAATCTATAAACCCATTTTACAACTAGGGAACAAATAGTAAAATGTACTCTCAAAGCCAATACAGAAAAAATACCTTACACAAAACGGAATCATTTTACTGGTGTATTTCACCCTTGATAAATTCAAAATAATGTTATCTACAGTGAAAGATAAATTTATCAAAACCCGATTTTAATGCAAAATATGGCCTTGTATTTTGACCAGAGGACAACATAAGCTTAACTACATTCTTGGTCTGTCTAGCTAAAGATTTTTCAATTTTGTTGAGCTTTCCAAAAAAACCAACAACATTTAGCTTCAATGATTTCTCCATTGTTTTTTATATTCTCTATTTCATTTATCTCCACTCTACTCTTTATTATCTCCTCCTTTCACCTAGCTTTGCATTTAGCAGACTCTTCTTTTGCTAGCTTCTTACGACATAAAGTTAGCTTATAGATTTTGGTTCCCTCCTTTTTGTCCCCTCAGTTTTATAAAGATATAACTGACATAAAGCTCTGTATAAGTTTAAGGTGTACTGCACAATGACTTGACATGCATATATTGTGAATGACTTCCATAATGTTTAGTTAACATCCATTCTGCTCATATACCAGTAGTTACAATAATTTTATTTTCCTTGTGATGAGAACTTTTAAGAAGGATCTACTCTTCTAGCAACTTTCAAATATAACATCAAACAGTGTTAACTACAGACATCATGCTGTACACTACATCCCAGTACTTATCTTCTAACTGGGAGTTAGTACCTTTTGACCATCTTCACCCAATTCTTCTACTCCTTACCCCTTTGCCTCTGGTAACTACTAATCTGATTTTTTCTATGATTTTGATTTTCCATTTTTGTTTTTTAGATTCCACATATAACTGAAATCATATAGCATATGTCTTTGTCTGACTTCCTTACCATAATGCCTTCAAGGTCCTAGATCCCTTCTTTTTTTTTTTAAAGATTCTATTTATTTATTTTTTTTTAGAGAGAGGGAGAGGGAAGGAGAAAGAGAGGGAGAGAAACATCAATGTGTGGTTGCCCCTTGTGCACCCCCTACTGGGGACCTGGCCCACAACCCAGGCATGTGTCCTGACTGGGAATCAAACTGGTGACCCTTTGGTTTGCAGGTTGGCACTCAATTCACTGAGCCACACCAGCCAGGGTAGATTCTTTCTTCCTTAATGTAAATGTTTACAACTATAAATTTCCTATCACTACATTCCATAGGTTTTATTATGTTTTGTTTTCATTCACCTCGAGGTATTTTTCTATTTCACTTCTAATTTCTATCTGTAACTTCTATTGGTCTATTAGTTTTTTAAGAATATGTTGTCTAATTTCCATGTATTAGTGAATCTTCCAGTCTTCTCCTACTGATTGCTGGTTTATTCTATTGTGGTCAGATAAAATGCTTTGTATGATTTCAACCTTTTTACATTTATTGAGACATTTTGTGACCTAGCATATGGTCTATCCTGGAGAATATTCAATGTACACTTGAGAATAATGTATATTCTGTTGTTGTTGGGTGAAATGTTCTATAAATGTGTCTTAGGCTACTTGATTTACGTTGTTCAACTCCTCTACTTCCTTACTGGTCTTCTGCCTAGTTGTTCCATCCATTATTGAAAATGAGATATTGTAGTCTCTATTATTGTAGAACTAGTACTCCCTTTGATTCTGTTAGGTTTTGCTTCACATATTTTTGGGCACTGTTGTTAGGCATGTAAATTTTTATAAGTTTATCTTCTTAATAGATTGACCCTCTTCATCAATACATAATGTCCCTCTGTTTCGTCTTAAAGTATATTTTGTCTGATATTAGTATAACCACTCCAGCTCTCTTTTAGTTACTATTCACATGGAATATCTTTTTCCATCCGTTTACTTTCAACCTATCTGTATCATTGGATCCAAAGTGAGTAGACAGCATATAATTGGATATTTTTAATCCATTCTATTTCTTCCTTTTAACTAGAGACTTTAATCCATTTAAAGTAATTACTAATAAGGAAAGATTTACTAGAATCCGACTTCTTGCCAAGGTGGAAGTGTAGGTAGATACACTTTGCCTCCTCACACAACCAAAAGGAGGACAACAAAAAATTTAAAAACAAAAAACAACCAGAACTGTCAGAAAATCAAAATGTACGGAAGTCCAACAAACAAGGAGTTAAAGAAGAAACATTCGACCAGACCGATAGGAGGGGCGGAGACGGAGACGGGAAGCCGGGGTGGAGGGGACGCAGCAAGGCAGCGGCTGGAGGACTGGGCAGGCGAGATGGCAGCTGGTGGTCCCACATTTGCATGCGGATAAACCGGGAGGAACAACAGGTGAGTGAGACAGGCCATGCAACCCAGGGCTCCAGTGCAGGAAAAGAAAGCCTCAAAACCTCTGCCGGTAAAAACCTGTGGGGGTTGTGGCAGCAGGAGAAATTCCCGGACTCACAGGAGAGTTCATTGGAGGAGCCCTCAGGGTCCCAGAATGTACACAAACCCACCAACCCAGGAACCAGCACGAAAAGGGTCCAATTTGCTTGTGGACAGCAGGGGAAGTGACTGAAAACCCCTAAGAGCTGACTAAACAGCATTGTTCCCTACTGGGGCCCTCCCCCGCATACGGCACCACAAAGCAGCGCGTGCGTTGCCCCGTCCTGGCAAATACCTAAGGCTCTGCCCCTTACAACATAACAGGTGCGTCAGAGACAAAAAAAAATATGGTTGAAAGGAAAGAACAGATCAAAGCTCCAAAAATAGAACTAAGCGGTGAAGAGACAGCCAGGCTATCAGATGCAGAGTTCAAAACACTGGTGATCTGGACGCTCACAGAATTAGTTGAGTATGGTCATAAAATAGAGGAAAAAGTGAAGGCTACGCAAAGTGAAATAAAGAAAAATACATAGGGCCCTGGCTGGCGTAGCTCTGTGGATTGAGTGTCAGCCTGCAAATCAAAGCATTGCTGGTTCGATTCCCCAGCCAGGGCACATGCCTGGGATGCGGGCCAGGTCCCCAGTAGGGGGCGCACAAGAAGCAACTGCACATTAATGATTCTCTCCCTCTCTTTCTCCCTCCCTTCCCCCCTGTCTAAAAATAAAATTAATAAAATCTTTTAAAAAAACAAAAAAGAAAAATACACAGGGAACCAACAATGAAGGGAAGGAAACTGGGACTCAAATTAACAATTTGGGGCAGAAGAAAGAAATCAACATTCGACCAGAACAGAATGAAGAAACAAGAATTCAAAAAAATGAGGAGAGGCTTAGGAACCTTTGGGACAATTTTAAACATTCCAACATCTAAATCATAGGGGTGCCAGAGGAGAAGAGGAACAGCAAGAAATTGAAAACTTATTTGAACAAATAATGAAAGAGAACTTCCCCAATCTGGCAAAGGAAATAGACTTCCAGGAAGTCCAGAAAGCTCAGAGAGTCCCAAAGAAGTTGGATCCAAGGAGGCACACATCAAAGCACATCATCATTACATTACCTGAGATTAAAGATGAGGAGAGAAGCTTAAAAGCAGCAAGAGAAAAGGAGACGGTTACCTACAAGGGAGTTCCCATAAGACTACCAGCTGATTTCTCAAAAGAAACCTTACAGGCAAGAAGGGGCTGGCAAGAAGTATTCAAAGTCATTAAAGTCAAGGACCTGCATCCACAATTACTATATCCGGCAAAGCTATCATCTAGAATGGAAGGGCTGATAAAGTGTTCCCAGATAAAGTAAAGTTAAAGGAGTTCATCATCACCAAGCCCTCTTTATATGAAATGTTAAAAGGACTTATGTAAGAAAAGGAAGAAGATCTAAACTATGAACAGTAAAATGACGACAAACTCACAACTATCAATATCTGAGCCTAAAAACAAAAACTAAGCAAACTGGAACAGGAACAGAATGACAGAAATGGAGATCACATGGAGGGTTATCAGTGGGGAGGGGGAGGGTGGCGAATGGGGGGAAATGTACAGGGAATAAGAAGCATAATTGGTAGGCACAAAATAGACAGGGGAAGGTTAAGAATAGTATAGGATATGGAGAAGCCGAAGAACTTACATGTATGACCCATGGACATGAACTAAGGGGGGAAGGGGTGCTGGTGGGAAGGGAGGCGCAGGGTGGAGGGGAATAAAGGGGAGGAAAAATTGGGACAACTGTAATAGCATAATCAATAAAATATACTTAAAAAAGGAAAGATTTACGATTTGTTTTCTATGTCTTATACATGTTTTGCTCCTCAATTCCTTCATCACTGTTCTTTTGTGATATTTTTTTCTAGTGTACCATTTTTATTACCTTCTCATTTTTTTCTGAATATTTTTTAGTTTTTTCCTTAGTAGTTACCCTAGGGATTACGGTTTACATCTTAACTATTTAAGAATCAAGTTTGAATTAATACCGACTTAGGTTCAATACTATACAAAAACTCTGCTCCTTTACAGCCCTACTGCCCCCTTATATTATTTTTGTCACAAATTGCATATTTATACACGTGCCCATTTATAGATATATAATTACTGTTTTAAGCATTCCCCTCTTAAATCATATAGATATAAAAGAAGAGTTACAAATCAATACTGCAGTACGACTGGCTTTTATATTTACCAATGAAGCTACCTCTATCATTCTTCATTTCTTTGTATGGCTTCAAGGTACTATCTAGTGTCCTTTCATTTCAGCCTGGGGGACTCCCTTTAGCATTTCCTATAGGGCAGGTCTACTAGTGACAACCTCCTTGAGTTGTTGCTTATCTGGGAAAGTCTCAGTCTCCAGTAAGACTGTCTGTGGAGGTATAAAGTGCCTCTCCAGGCCACCTGCTGCCATCAGATTGGAGTTAGGAGACTAGACTGATTCCTTCTTTGGTCCCTGCTGAAGCCATCTCTGCCATGTAGGAAAGCAGCACCCTGGGCTGGTTGCCACCAGGTGAGGGGCAAAATGCCACACTCCCCAGTCGGTCCTTGCTGACATCCGAGGGAAGGGCATCCATAGTGATTGGCTTGGGTAGGGCAGGTATAGTCAAAAAGATTTATATCCAACTTGGTTGCCCCCTTCCCAGTCTTTTGGCTATGCTAGACAGTAGACTTTTCTTGGGGCTTTTGCTATATCCATTGGTGGTTCTAGGTTGTAGGCCTCTTATTGTGTCCAGTTCAGGATACATGGGAGACTTTAAAAATTTCAGGGAACTCACTGCCATGCCATTTCTCAAGTCCTATGACTGTAGCCATTCCACTTTCCTCCTTACATCTTTCAAAGTCCTCCTTTTGTTATATTATGTCCAGGGTTTTTAGTTGTACTTAGCAGGGGAGAGCAGGGAGCAATTATTCTAAACCATCTTGTCCCCCAATTGTGTTTTACGATGTTTCATCTATATCTGCAACAAAATTTTTCTTGGACAGAAGAATAAAACACAGAATCAGAGACCTTAGGCACTAGAAGGATCTATCTAGTGTAATTTTCTCATTCTATAGAAAAGGCAGTAGGTCTGTGAGACCACTCTGCTTACTTTCTGCAAAGCCATAGAGCTACACAGTAACAGAGCTAAGAATAAGACCACAGATAGGTACATTCACCCAGGCTGTACAGCTTCCAGTATGTTCTTTCATCATCAGATGAAGATAATCCTGGGCCTAGATCTTCTTTCCTTAATCACTGAAATATTCACTAACATACTGTGATTTTCAGCTAATCCAGAGCACGCACGGTAGGACAGAACAGAGTAACATTTTGGAAGAAAATGAAGGTGGTATCTTAGGTGATGTATGTTTGCAAAGTCTCTTCAGAGTAATCACTGAGTTTCTAGTACATGAATACATAAACACCTTGTGACATATACTAAATTTGTATTTTGATGAGTGAAAATCAGAATGTTGTATATACTTGAGAAAGCGCGCCAATACGCTTTATCTATATAGTCAATGTGTTAAAGTAATTTGGTGACTAATGTACATTATATAGGGCCATCTGAATATATTATAGCAAAGGTCCCACAGTATTTGATGCGTGCCCACTGAGTTTGATTTGATAAAAAAAAACACCATGAAATTTTACAAGAAATGACATTTCCACATTGTCTATATTTAAAGAATGTTGCTTCCTGTTATCGTACAGATGTTTGAAAGTTGCCAATGAGATACTTCATTTTATTCTCTTAAAAATGGATTTAGTATTGTTAAAATGGATTCATCATGCATGTTATACTTTAATCAAATTTACTTCTTACAAATATATTAGATAACCCTGCAAGAGGCTTACATAATCACCAGTAATGTCCAAAAAAAAGGGAAGAGTTCTAAAACTTTTAATTTCTCCCAGGAAAATTTATTATTTTATATCATCAACTATAAAGTTATGGAAAGAATACTTGAAGTGATGCGATATTGATTTACAAGGACAGGGTATTTTTTTAAAGCTCAGACTGTCAAATATTTCAGAAGTTCAGGGCCTACAAATGGCCATAGGAGTTTACATGAGCCTCAGTCTTGCCTTCTAAACGGAACGAAGGCAGTATTTTATCAAAAGCTGTATCTAAGGAATCAAGCTTTGAAACAGAGCAGCATGCCCAGCATATTCCTACTGGGTTTGGTACTGCCTTAAGGACCCGGCTCTAGGTGCGTGCCAGTTAGATGAGAGGTTAGCAATCTGTATCCATGGCTAGTCCTTCACAACAGCACATACACACAGGGCCTGTGGCACGAAGTGACTAGTCCTTCCAGTAAGACCTTCCCATAATGTCATCTGACACCACTGACGTCAGTCATCACAAGAAGCCCAAGATTCCCAGACCATTGTCGTGATCTGGGTTTTTGTCCCCATGGGATCTGAGTATACCCTTTAACCTGACCTCCCATTTCCCACCCTCCCCAACTCAAGAAAACTTTCCACTGTGCCCTTGAAGAACTCATGATACAGCATCAACAAATCGCCTATGTTCTCGGCTTCTTCACTGAACAATCCTTCCTCTTGCCTTAATTCCGTGCTGCATTTCAGAATCACCTGGGGAGCTCCTTAAAGCTCCCAGTTCCCAGGCCTCACCCAACATCGAAATATCTGGGGGTGGGACCCAGACCTCAGCAGGCTTAAAGACCCCCGATGATTCCAGTGTGCACAAGGTTGAGCACCCCTAGGCTCAGTGACGCCCTGTGCTCTGTCTTCAGGGGCTGCTCCCCAGACAGAACTCTGGTCAGAAGGCCCTTCCTCTCCCACAGCTCTGGCACCAGCAGGACTGGAGCGAGCAGGCCACCTGGTTTTTTCACTTCCACCTCCAAATACTAAGTCTCTCTCTCCTAAAATCTCATAGCTTTCCAAATTCTGGGCAGTTCCTGGAACACCTGGGGACCTCTTTACATGCCTGTTTCTTTGCATTTACTTTTCCTGTACAGTAAAGCTCTAAACATCTCAGTCATCTAAAAAGAAAAGTTCCCTTGTTTCTTTAAAATTCATTTCATTGGTCGGTGCAGCCATTCCACAAGGTCCTCCTCTGTCTTTCTAAGCTTACATGTATTGATAAACGCTTCCTCCACAGTGCTTTCATCTTATAGTGCTACTTCAGTACTCATCAGACTGCTGGTGAGGAGCAACTGCCATCATATGGTGAGACATTAGTGGTATAAATAGGAAAATTCTGAGTACATTAGTGTACAGGGAGCCCCAATTCATCAAATACGGTGCTAATATAAAATTGAAAAGATTATGCTTTGTATCAAAAACCATCTTTTCTTTAGTAAAGATAATTATACTGAAGCTGTGGTTGTATCACAATTGCCATAAGAAATCTGGCATGAAAACACTATTAAAGGGATTTACCTACTGAAGTACCAAACAGGCCCTTGGCAGAGAACCAACCTACATGACAAGCACCAACTCTGTAGATGGCATTTCATTTGATTTATATGCACACAGTGAGCTAATAAGTTTAATTAACACTCATTTTAATACTGCTCCCTATGAAACAGTTAACCTTAATTACCTTTTAGTTATTTATGCAATGAATCGGTTTTTTTTTTTCAAGTGTGTCACCTCTTCTGAGCTAAACCAAAATATCATGCCCTGCTCTCTAGCCTGGCCACAGGAAAACCTGGGACCCCAACCATTTGATTCTTCATACAGTCACTGGGTCCTTCTTGATCTTACCTACAGTATGAAAAATAAAAAAAAAAATCTGTTTCTTTGAATTTATTCCTTTTCCTAACTCCAGGGCCCCATTTGTATAACTTACTCCAGATGTTCATATCAGAGTGGTGCTTGGTGTAAGTAGAGGCCAGATATATGGTGTTTTATGCTGAAAACCTATATCTCATTTCTCTCACTTGATAACAGTAGAGATATACTTTTGGTGTATGCAGAAATGATCAAAATATACCTTTGTGTGCATAGCTGCAAACACACAAACTCTTCTCTTACATACTTAAAACCTGCAAGTACATGACCGATTGGCCACATAGTTTTAAAAAGTGTTCCTTTCTAGAGAATAAAATGTTTTCTTGTTTATTATAATCTAGTTTTGCTCATTTAGCAAGTTAAATACCATGATAATTTTAAACCGAAGAATAATCCAAAAACATTTTCTGTTAATCTCTTCTTAGAACTACTAATAAATATAATGATTGTAATTATACCAGGCTTCCTGGTTTCTACCCTAGGTACTATAGCATAAGCCCCCAAAAAGGAATCTCTATTATTAAGTACAAGGTGAGACAAAAGTAGTTTACAGTTGTAAGTACACAAAACAGAGTTTATTTGTGTATTATTATTTCTTAATGATTATATTATTTTCCATATAAACAACTGTAAACTACTTTTGCCTCGTCCTGTGTATCGTGGTATATACATCTTTCCCCAAAGTCAGGGAGACTGTCCATATACACAAAGGAACATTTGAAAAAAAATGTAACCGCACAGAAGAATTTAGAGTGTTTAGTGGTAAAAATGACCTCATGAGAAAGCAAGGAGGAACAGAAAAGTGAGGAAGAAAACACAACAAACTAAAAATAACAATTTGAAATCCCAAGCTAATGTGCAGTAAACTTTCTTTTTCATTTTCAGCTCTTCTAGAAAAAAACTATTGGCATAAGATATAAAAATTTAACTTTAATCACATAATATAGAGATGAGGTGACAGATGAAAGAGATTTGGAAATGTTCTTACCAATACCTTAAGGCTGGTGTATAATAATGTTTTCTAACCACTAAGCCCTCCGGATATTAATAGGTATTTTATAAATAAAGAGATGAATGGTCACACAAGCTAGGAAATTGCCAGCTTTAACAAAATTGACCAGGTTTCTTTACTGTAGAACTTCAAAGCTTTTCATGGGCTCATATGCACTGGGAATCTCCCAGAGCAGGAATCTCCCAGCAGCTTGCAAATGTATCTTACCACAGAGCCCTAGTAATGTCTCCCTAAAGAGTGTTTTATCACAAGTGGTTTGGGGAAGAGAAGAATACACAGGTGCCCAATACAGGTGGTTAGGTGAGTTTTCCCTGGGGCCAATATTCAGAATTGGACCCTGCACAAACACTAAAGACAATTGTGTATTTATTACATAGGGCCTCCTCTTTTGAATGTGTGTGTCCCACTTACAGTGAACGAAAGGTGGAGAGTGGGGGAAGGGAAGTGGCGTGGGCCTTTCTGCCTACATGTCTTACACACCTGTTTCTGTAGTCTAAGATCTCCATAGTTAGGCAGCTGAGCTGAAGGCTTGGGTTGAGCGCTGGGCTCACTGTTTGCACTGTGATAGGAAATCTGGTAGACAAAGAAGCGGTCTCATACATTAACAGTGACTTGAGAATTCCCAGTTCCCATCAGATCCTCCATCACTAAACCCTGAAGCAGGCAGGAAGCCCACCTAAAGCAGCTCAGATGAGGGCTGCTGATAGCAGCAATGCATTTCACAACCAGGAAGTAACTATTGGCTCTTGCACAGCAGGAGAAAGATAAGGAGGCTGGTCACAAAGGCCCTTTCAGACAGGTCTTCCACTCATTCATCCAGGTGGCTCCCAAGTCCCAGTTTGAATGCAGCAGCTGGCAGAATGCCCACTAATTTTGCTGTGACAAAGTCCAGGTTTACTGTTGGTGCAAATCCAGAGCCTCATCTCATCTAGGTGCTCCTTAAGGGGACATGGTGAAAGTCTCAATTGCCAGTGCAATGGATCACTGTCTTCCTGTACACAGAGACACTCTGACTCCAACAGTGGGCGGTGGGGAGGGGGGGACCCAGTAGGAGACTGACCACAGTTTGGGAGCTGGCTCTACTATTTACTATCTATGTCACCTTGGGTGACTTACTTAACCCCTATATGCTTCAATTTCCTCATCTGTAAAAAAAAAAAGGATAACATTAGTACCTACATTGTAGAATTGTTGTGAAGATGAAAGAATGCATTGAAAGCACTTAGCTTAATGCCTGCTCTATTGTAGATGCTCAATATACAGAGTTAATAATTAAACAAGCAGAAATTATAACGAGGAGAAGGCTTAAGATGGACCTAAAGCTTGGCGTTAGATACATAGCAGAGACTCAAGAAATACATATTGACTGACGAACCAACATCTCTTAAAGTCAATGCTGGAGTAACAAGGGGTATTCGCTTGTTTGTACGTGGTCAGGAAGAACAGGGCTTTTTAATACACTTCAAACTGAAAAGAGGAAGTCAGTACCTCACGGTATTTACATCTCAAGTTGAGTGGATGCCAAAGCCCATCTAATTCTCTAAAAAGACAAGCATTTGTTAAAAGTGCCTTCAGTGACTCAGCAAGTCCTGAGATGCTCCACATGGAAAGGTATGCTCTGAACCACCCAGAGCGGTAAGGTAGAAACTAAGAGTGACTATAGAGAAATGGCTCAACATGTTCCGCCAAAAATCAGAGAGCTTCTTTAAAAACAGAAAATTTCTTAAGCAGCCATTAATGAAAAGAAGAATCTATAGCACCCTTTACCACACTCCACAGATTCGCTGCTTGCTTCTCATTTTCAGTTCCACAAAGAATGGTGATGAGTAAGGCCAGGGTATCACATGTAAATAAAGCAGAATCAATTCCCAGGTGAAAGAGATTTTTGGTGACATACTTTGCCAACTCCTGCTGTTTCAGATTATTGTTCCAAGAGAAAATACTATCCTAAAGAAAGCACCACGGTCCCAAACCACAGCACTAACCCCAGGTTGATAAGCAGTTATTTTTAGTTTATGCAGAATTAACGCATCTCCTAAAACAGTGATGAAACAACAGGCACCGAGACTGCAAATGCTATAAAGAAAAACCATGTCCCCTGCCCCCAGCTGGAGAGAAGCCCCATCTAATACTGTTTCTCTGTATGAAAACCACATGCAACCCTCTACAGCCAAGTGTGAACTAGTACACATTTGCTTGGTTTCTTATAGAGGAAACTTCCCCTTTTCCACATGAGGTTAGGGGAGAAGAAAACTGAACCACTCTCTGCTCTCTTGGAAACCTGACCAACCAGTTCTGCGGAGATCCAACCTAGCTTGCAAAGGAAGCAGAGTAGTAGTAAGACGACTTCCCTGCTCCCCACTAGTTAACAGAAATCAACATCTGTCTCCTACCTGTGATGGACAAGGTCTCGGAGGGAGCGCAGGTGGTGGGGGTAACAATCCTGACTTAGTAGCTGAAAAGAAAAACATACACCGTTAAGAACCTCCAAAAACAAAACACCCTTCTACTTGTTAACTAGAAATAGCAATAGCATTTAACAAGTTTAAGTTTTTAAAATCCATCCGAAGGCTTGCCCTGGTTGGCGTGGCTCAGTTGGTTGGAGCGCTGTCCCATAGACCAAAAGGTTGTGGGTTCAATTCCCAGTCAGGACACATACTCAGGTTGTGAGCTCCATCCCCAGGCCACGCATGTACAAGAGGGCAGTTGATCAATGTTTCTCTCTCTGTCTCTCCCTCCCTCCCTCTCAAAAATCAATGAACAAATGTCCTCGGGTGAGAATAAAAATTAAAGAAAATCCATCTGAAAAATTAATTTTTTAAAAAAAGAGTACAGGTTTTTTTCTAATCCTTTTCATTTTCATGCTACCCAAAATCCAAGTATTTATATAGGAAGTATTTATATAAGCTGTTGTGATTAAGACGGTGTAAAATGATAAGGAAAAGACACTCTTTGATCAAGAGGCCAGAACCCAGCACAGGAAAATGGTAGATCACTCACTATTCTACTATTAATTTTTTAGTTTCAAATAATGTAGGCCCTTTTTTCTCCCTAGCTCTGGGCCATTACACTGATCACTGGCTCAGCAAGTAGGCTGCAGAACTAAGAAAGCCCGAATCCCAACAAGGCAGCAATACTGCCCCGTGAGTGAGTGGGTCTGGCAGCAGAAGGGGAGGCTGAAAGTGACAGACTAAAATTATACTTAGGGATTCCTCAAAGATCTCAATTTCCTTTTCTCTCCCTAATCCTAATTATCACGGACAATTAAATCTGTTTCTAAAATAACCTGGCCGGCCCATATGAAGGATGTTTTGAAAGAAACTTTCAGTCTAATTTTTTTTTAATTTTGTGAGATACAAAGGAAATTTTAGTTAAGCCAAAACTGTCTGAATTGTCGTTTAATGAAAATAAACATCTGCTATTGAATTATAAAGCTCATAATCACGAAGAAATAAGTTTATTATCACATACTGGCAAGTTAAACCACATTTTTTACAAACTCCTTAGAAAAGTGCAGTGTGCTCAATATAACTATACATAGTTTATTTGCAAATCTGTAATGTGTGCTAACATTTAGACAATTTTCTGTGCCTTAAAAATAAATCACAGCAATGTGCCAGGAACACAGAAGGTTTTGCAAATCACTTTTGATTTGACCTAGCTAGATCAGACAAGCTAGAAGACGGAGATCGGGGCTTTCACAAAGGTAACTCAGTAATTTCAGAGATTTTCATCCCGAGCCAGTGCACAAATACGGTACAACCGTGTGGGCCCGTGAATGGTTTCTCTCAATCTGTCTTCCATTAAAATTGATGAAATACATCAGTTGGTCAAAACTCCAGAGGTGATGAGACCTTAAACAGCCTTTAATAACGAAGCACAGAGCAACAGAGAATGACAAAAGCCTCCGGAATGTCCTCCTCAGGGCCCCTACTCTATAGGTTCCCAGGGACTGGGCCTTTAAATTACCAGTTACTTTAAAAACAAAATGAAAACAAACAAACAATCTATACCCGCTTTTAAGGGAAAAGCCTTGCACCAGAATAAAGTATTTGTTAAAATAACCCTTTATTAATGAAAGAAAACTAAGAAAAAACACCATTTGGTTAAACAGACTTCTGCTTCCAGTCAAGATAGAGTAACAGAGACCAGATTTACCCTCCCATCTGAAATAGTCAAAAATTAACGTATGTTTTTTACCAAGTAACAACACTTTAAGAAACTAGAACAAAACATATACGACAATGGTTTTTAAGACACTCAGAAATCAGGCAAGAAAAGACAGTGATCTCTGACAGACAAGGAACAACCATACGGCTGACAGTCCCTGCCGGCCGCGCTGAGAGTTACTAGAAACTGGATCTGCATCCAGATTCATCTCTAATTTCATTTTTACTGTTATTTAATTTTAAAAAACAAATGCCCTATTTTGGTGAAAGATGATGTGAAGGTCTGTTTCTAAATAGACATTTGAATAAAATTATATCATCTACAAATATCTGCAGTTTTGTTTCCTATTTTCAGTACCTTTATGTATTTTTTGTTTTTTATCTTACTTACCTGGCTAGAACATCTGCCATGAAGCTGAATTACAATGGTGATAATGGTATTCTTGTCTTCTTGATCTCAAAGGTAAGGCTTTCACTATTTCACCATTAAGTGGAGTATCTGCTTTAGGTTTGTTGTAGATACCGTTTAATGGATGATAAAAATTCCCACCTATTTTCATTTTGAGATTTCTTTTCATGATAATTTGCTGAGTTTTAACCAAAGCTGCATCTCCATCCACTGAGATGATGGTATAATTTTTTTCCTTATAGTTTGTTAACGTGATAAATGATATTATGAATTTTTAAAGTACTAACCCACCCTTGCAGACCTAGGAAAGCCCCAACTGATAGGTTTAGTTGGCTAATATATTGTTTAGGATTTTGCAACTATATTTGTAAGCTTGACAAGTGAGTTTCCTTTCTCATCTGGTCCTGTTATTCTTGGATTCAGCTGGAGAATGTTCCCCCATCTATACTCTAGAGTAGGTTGTATAAAATTGGAAATTTTTGTTGTTGAATGTCAGTAGAATGATCTGGGCCTGAAGTTTTCTTTGAAACAAAATTTTTATTTTTAAAAATATTTTTTATTGTTGTTCAATTACAGTTGTCCCCATCCCCCCCCCATTGCTCTTCCCTGCCCTCCCCACCCCATTGTCTTTATCCATGGGTCCTTTATACACGTTCCTGAAACAAAATTTTTCATGACTTCACTTTGTTACAGTGTTATTCAAACTTTCTAATTCTTCTGTTAGTTTTGATAATTTTTCCTATACATTTATTCATTTTGTCTAAATTTTCACATTTATTGCCATCAAGTTGTTCACTAATGCCCTCTTATCATCTTATTCTCTGCATATGGAATTTTATTTTTCCATTCCTAATTCAATTTCTATCATCACTCTTGTTCTTCCTAATTAATTTTGTCTGATATTTGTCAGTTTTATTACTTTTTTCGAAGAACTAATTTTTAACATTTTTGAGCCTGTGTACTTTATGCTTGGCTCTCTGTTTCATTAATGTCTATTCATCTCCTTCCATTTACTTTCTCTGGGCTTATCTTAATGTTCTTTTTCTGGCTTAAATTGGTTATTTAGCTCATTAATTTCCAGCTTTTCTTCTTTTCTAACATAAGCATTTAGGGTAATAAATTTTCTTCCAGGTATCTCTTTAATAGAATCTCATAGGTTTTGATATGTGATGTTATTCAGCTTTAAAATCTTCCTAATTTCCTTTTCAATTTCTTTATGATGTTACCTTCTGTCTGATGTTAATCCTTTAGAATTTCCTTTATTGAGAGTCTATTTGTAGCAAGTGTAATTGGTTTATTTGACTGGAAAGCTTTTATTTTGCCTTCATTCTTAAAAGATGATTTTATTGGGAATAGAATTCTACATTGACAGCTATCTTTTCCCAGCTCACTGATGGTAACATTTCACCCTCTTCGAGGCTCCATTATTGCTATTGAGAAGTCAGGTGTCAACAGAATCGCTGTTCTGGGGGTTGGTAGTCTGTCTTCTCTCTGGTTGCTTTTAAGAGCTCTTTGTTTTTTATTATTTTGCGATACCACACTTTACCTCATGTCTGCATGTATGGTTCTTCATCCTCTTTTTCATTCATAGCCTATGGAGCTTCACTGGAATTTTAGAACCACAAGGCATCCTATTAACTTTGGGAAATTCTCAGTGATTCTTTGAATATTGTCTTCCACCACTTTCTCTCACCTCTTCTTCTGGAGCTCTTTGTCTAGCTGCACTGCATTCTGGATCATTTTCTAAGATCTATTATCCAATTAACCATTTCCCTCTTCAGCTGTAGTTAGTGTCCTGTTAATCCAGTCTTTGAGTTTATTTCAATTACTAAATTTTTCATTTCTAGAAGTTCTGTTTGGTCTTTTTTCAAAGTGGCTTTTTAAAATTTTAATCTTTACTTTTTTCCATTAGTATTTAGTGGATTTTTTCATTTTCACAATTTCTTGGCAATTTATTTTCTTCATATACTTTTCTTCTAACATATTAAACACATTTACATAATATTCTGTGTCTGATAATTTCAAAATCCGAGGGCTTTGAATTTCTTACTGTTTTGTTGCTTTTGGTGGTTCTCTCATTGTGTTCCATTTCCTGGGGGGTGTGGTAGCCTCTGAGTCTGAACACATTCCTTAGAGCTTTATCTGTTGTAATATTTTCGGGCCTGGATAGAAAATGGGTTCCTCCTCCACTACTTCTTCCAGAAATGTGAAGGTACTATCAAACTGGAACGACTTTAATCTAAAATATTAGCTTGATACTGTATAGGATTCCTAGTTTCTGCTGTCTTGAGATTTTGTTAAATGTCCTATAGGACATTCAGGATAGATAGTAGTTTGAATATTTGCAACTAATCTCACTCTTACCTCATTAATACAACAGTGAAGACACTATTTAAATTCTCTTGTTTAAACTTTTTAAATTTGGGACTGGGAAGATAGATGAGTGACTGATAGCTGAATCAGCAGTAGAGAAAGCAGAGAGTAACCAATTTGTAACACAGAAGGCCACCAATTTCAACGACCAGTGACATCGAACTCCCCTGGAAGCAGGGATAAAATGAAGAGAACAATTAAAAAGTAAATTAACTGACAGTGAATCGTATTCCCTACCCTCTGGGAGAAGGGCACACCTTGACAAGCCCCTTCAAGATCTGGTTCCGGCTATACCTCATGCTGGTTTGGGCTTCGGGATCCCTGCTCCTGCGGTTCCCCTACCTTTAGTGGCCACTTCCTACTTCACCTCAGTACTTCAGAATGTAGTAAGTGACCAACAAATATCTGAACTGACACAAGAACTACAGGATTATGCTCCATCTCCATATTTTTTTGAAGACTGGTTGAAACAGTTTAGGAGCAGTTAGATCCTGAGATTTTTCTCCCACATTCTGCACAGTTTCAGCATGTTTCCCACTTCAGCAAAAAAACAAGAAATATTTTTCTTCTCCAAGAACAACAACAGACCAAGATGAAGGCAGGAGGGTTATACCGAAAACAAGAGAATTAGTAAACATATGTATTCTGGATGCTGAGACTCTTCCAGCCCTCTTCCTCTGTGCTTCCAGACTGTTACGTCCAAAGAGTAGAAGAATGTACTCCAGGGAATTATCCAAGCCAAGAAGGAAGATCTAGATACCAACATCAAGAGGTCTCCAACAAGATGGCCAAGCAAGATCATTCTACCATGAAGTTCACAGATGGTAAGTCCCATCCATTTATTCTTTTATTCCAGTCAGCTTTTTAGTCCCCCTTCTTAAACATAAGCATATGATGAAGTATCCCCAGATACCTGCAGAAAAATTTCTAACCTTAGATAGAGCAATAAAAATAGAAAAATAACCTCAAAGAAACTTTAAATGCATATTATTAATACTGTCAAAATGATCATTCAGCTTATTCTTGAAATTTAAACATTTACTAGGTTCTAGACACTGTTTGAGGTGCTGGTAAAAATACCAATGGTAAAGAAATGAAGAAAAGCTCTACCCTCATGAAACATATTCTACTGAGAAGACAGATAATAGGGTCAGAGTTAGGGATGAAATTTTAAATACAGTTATCAGGGAATGTCTCCATGAGAGATAGATGTTATTTACAAAGATGAAATAATGGGATACTACTGAGAAAAAGAACATTCAAAATATTTTTTAAAACACTTGGAAATTAAAAACATGATAGCAGAAAGGGAAAGCTTAAGCAAGTAGAGTAATATCCAAATAAAAGTTCCACAAAGAGAAATAGAGAAAATAGCAGGAAGAAATCAATTAAATAGTTCAGGAAAATTTCCCAGAAATGAAGAATATGAGTTTCTAAGTTAAAAGAGTCCACTGAGTACCCAGGACAATGGAAAAAATAATAGATCCATGGCAAGGCACATCGACATGAAATTTTAAAATACTGGAAGTTAGAAGATTCCACAAATTTCCAGCAGAGGGTGGAAGAGGAGGGCAAGCCACTCATACAAATGATCAGGAGCCCATATGATTTTAGACTTCTAAATATACCACTGGAAGCTAGAATTCATTGGAATAATTCCATAAAAATTTTAAAGAAAACTTATGTCCACAATAATTATATACCCGAACCAGCAGCCTGCATGGTGGTTCAATTAAACATATTTTTTAGACATTCAGGGTCTTAAATTAAGCTCCATGCACCCTTTCCAAGAAAGCTACTCGAGGATGTTCTCTACCAAAACAAGAGAATAAAACAAGAGCATGACATGGATACAGGATAAAGGAGATCCAACATGGGAGAAAGAGGCAGGGAATCCTTGGATGATGATATAGGGAGATGCCATGATAAAAACTATGTGACACGCAGAGAAAGACAATCGCTTTACATTTCTTAAAAAAGATTAAACTAATACCTGATGTGTCAGAATTTCATAAGAAGGACTTTGAAAAACTGAGAGAGTCTACAGTTGATTCAGGAGCAAGTACATTGAAAAAAAAACAAGTTGATTATTCACTCCAAGATAAACAAACAAAAAAAAAAAACTGCGCAAGAAGCAAAGTAAATAATTTACCATATGGCTTACATAGCCATAATAATATAAACACTAAATATTAATCTAACCAAAAATATAATATAACTATATTGGGAGGGTGGAAGAAGGGAAAGGTGCTTGGGGGAGGGAAGACAATAGATGATGACTAACACTGAAATGTCAACAAGAGGTTATACAAATATGTTGTTTTGAAATATAAAGGAAATACCAAAATAATCAACATCAAAGATCCTGAAGCAGAGTGTATTCTCCCAAGTCTTTAGGTGTATCAATGGCCTGGGAGGGACTTCTCAGACTTCGGTTTGTCCCCTCAGTTCAGCATGGAGCTCTGGACCTTCCCCTCGCCGCTCCTCTCAGGACAGCAGCTGTGACTATTCACTTTTCCAGCCTCTCCCCGCGCCTTCCAGAAGTCATGTTTACTGACTCTCAGTCAAGAGAAGAGAAAACTAAGAGAACTCGCTCACTTCACTTCACTCCGGATTTGGAGTATCAGTTAGAAATCTTGCGATTCACCTGCTCCCTCACATGGCCTCTGGAGGGAGCCGCGCAGTCGAGAGTGCGCCCAAAGCCTCAGGTTTTCCCTTAGTCGCCACTCTCTCCAAAGTAAAAACGCCATTACCTCGTGCATCTTTCCTTGTTTGGATGCTGCTAAAAAATCTCTCCCATGTGTTTATACTCTGTATGCATTTCCTTTAGTGGTAGAAGATACTAATCTAGCTTCAATCTACCAATTTTATATCTAATTCATCTTTTTGTCTCCCATAGCACCTAAACACACTGTCTTGTGTTCAGTAAGTGTTCACATAGTGTGTGAATAACTGGAATTCAATAAAAAAAAAATCTCTTCTTATATTTTCAGTCCATTCATGACCTTAAATTAGATTCAAATATTTCATCCAGCATGCTCTAATCGATGTTTTTTTTAAAAGAAAAAGTACACCTTAATGCCAAGTGAAACTGAAAAAAATACTTTGGCTGAATTATCTAGCATACACATGCAAAAGCTGACAAGGTACCTGTTCATAGTACAACTGCTCTCCCATTAAGGGAACAGAAGGAAAGAAGAGAGGGGAGGAGAACACTTTTTCCGCAGACATTAAAAGCCACCACACTCCTGAAACAACTGCAGGTTTATTCATGACTTCTTAGTTAATAAGGTGAGACACCAGATATCAGCAAGGCTTTGTCAAATCAAAAAGTTTATAAGCGTAATCATGGAAAAAATAATACATACCCAAATCCTGAAAGAAGAGATTTAAAAGTTCAGGAAAGAAGTCGCCATTTAATCTTAAATTCAGAAAACACAGTAATAATTTCCAGTGTTTATTAAATCTGTTGAAAGATGTGCATTTTCTGACACTGATTTGCTAAATCTCAGTTTCTTGGTATCTTCATCCAAAACTCTAACCTCCAAAGATATTTATCCTCTTATTTCATTATGCTTAGAAATTTCCAGGCAAAATATTATTCATAGATATTACGGTCTATTTACTAATTTCCTTCAGATTTTTACAAAGCCCCAAATCAATGACTAAATGAAAACATGTTCTAACTTACTGAGTGGAAATAAAGCAGCAGATGTGGCAATTGAAAGCTTCAAGGAACAGAAAGCCAATTCTTCAGGGCAGTGAAACTTGGAATAACTTCAACTGTGGAAAAAGGCCCCCATCCCCCCAAACTTGGAATATTTTATGAAGAAAATAAAAGCATTCAAATGCCAAAGGGAAAAAAACACTTAAAGGATGGAAAATGTTGAAAGAAGCCTGCCAGTGGGACCTACACTTTTAAGTATCAATCAAGTAGAGAGTTAGCCATATGCAAAGCTTCAAGGATTTCATCAGTAAGGACCATTCCTCTTCTTGGCAAGTTCATAAAAATGGCTATTTCTTTGTAACAGAAATCATTCTTTCTCTCCTTTTTAATCACAAAAGCATGTGAGAACCTATGCCTATGATGGTTTCATCTGTCATACACACCTATGCACATGATAAAATGTTTGCCAGGACTACCTTTCCAACAATATGTGTCTCAATCCCCTGGTGATGCCCCACTTACCCCCAAAATACAAGCTCATTCAATTCTCTATTAAACGGAACAGTTTTTTCACCAGTTGAAAGAGATAAACTTACACATGTCTTGGAAATGTTCAAATATCAATGACTGAGACCGGAATAGTAATATAATCAAATTCAGTAATTCAATTCTTTCATTTTACAGTGAGAAAAGTAAAACCTAGAGAAGTAAAATGACATTACCAAGGTCACAAGGCTATTACAATCAGGCAGCAATCAATATAACATTTTGAACCTACTGGATAGGTAGTAAAGAGCAAAAAAGGACGCTGAGACGGAGGATAAGCAGCTGGACAAGAGTTATTCTATACTCAGGGAATAAACATGTCAGGGGGTTGCAAAACCAGAAACTACTGCAACTTTAAAGAACTAAAATGCTTCTGAATATGCCTGCCCCACAAACTCAAGATAAATAGATGCTGGACACTATCTAAAATGTGCCCGTGAAACACGTATTTAGCCTTCTGAGTCATGTGATCACGTCTTTACAAGAGTACATATGACTCCCCCTGCTTTAAAAGAACATTCCATGTAGTACTGGCATAAGAACATACAGATCAACAGAACAGAATGGAGTGCAGAAACAAACTCCTTTATTCACAGTCAAGTAATTTTCAACAAAGGTGTCAAGGCAATTCAGGAGGGAAAAGGAGACTATTTTTCAACAAGAAGTGCTGAGACAACTGGATATCCACATACAAAGAGGTGAACTTAGACCCTTACCTCACAGTATATATAAGAATTAAATCAAAATGGATTAAAGACATGAATGTAAGAGTAAAATTATAATACTTTTAGAATAGGAGAAAGTCTTCAAGACCTTTGAGTTAGGTGAAGATTTCTTAGATAAGATACCAAAAGCATGATCCAAACAGGAAAAAAAAACTGGTAAATTGTACTTCATCAATATTCAAAATTTTGTGCTTCAAAGGACACCATTAAGAAAATAAAAAGACAAGTCACAAACTGGGAAAATATATTTGCAAATCACATATGTGGTAAAGGACTTATAACCAGAATATACAAAGAACTCCAGAATATACAACTCAACAAAAAGAAAAACACCCAGTTAAAAATGCGCAAATGATCTGAGTAGATATTTCACCAAAGAAGCCATAGGAATCACTGATAAGCACGTGAGAGGATGTTCTACAGCTTTAGTCCTCAGAGAAGTGCAAATCAAAACCACAACAAAATACCACTTCACACCTACTAGGATGGCTATAATAAAAAGGATGAGTGTTGGTGAAGACACAAAGGACAAGTAATCCTCAGATTGCTGGTGAGAATATTACATGGTAGAGGGACTTTGGAAAACAATTTGGCAGTTTCTTAAAAAGTTAAACATAAATTTAGCATACACCCAGCAATTCTACTCCTAGGTATGTACCCAAGAGAAATGAGAATGTGTCTATACCAAGACTTGTATTCAAACATTCACAGCAGCATTATTCATCGCAGGCAAAAAGTAGAAACAATTCAGATATCCATCAGGCTGAAGAATGGATAGAAAAATGTGGCAGAGCCATACAATGAATACTATTCAGCAGTAAAAAGAACAGTGATACATTCTATAACATGGATGAACCTCAAAAACGTTATACAAAGTAAAGGAAGCCAGACACAAAAGCCCCATATTGTATGATTCTGTTTATATAAAATGTCCAGAAAAGGCAGATCTACAGAAACAGAAAGTAGATTAGCAGTTTCCTGGAGTTGGGCATGAGGATTAACTGTAAACAAACATAAGGGGTATCACTGGGGAGCTGAATATGTTCTAAACTGGATTATGGTGACGGTAGCACACTTTGATAAATTTATTAAAAATCACTGAATTGTACATTTCAAATGGACGAAGCTTCATGGTTTGCAAATGATACCTCAATCTTTTTTTTTTTAAAGCTAAGGGTAGACAGACTTCCGGTCAAATGGTGGCATAGGTAAACACGACTTGCCTCCTTGCACAATCACATCAAAATTACAAATAAAATATAGAACAGCCATCACTGAGAACCATCAGAAATTGAGTTGAATGAAAGTCTGACAACTTTGGAATTAAAGAAATCACATCCATCCAGACTGGTAGGAGGGGCAGAGAGGTGGAAAGGGCTGGTCCCACATCTACATGTGGTGGATAAACTTGAGAGAGATATCTCAGGAGCGAGGAGTCCCAGTCCCCACACCAGGGCCCCCAGCCCAAGGTTCCAGGGCCAGGAAAATAAGTCCCCATAACTCCTAGCTGCAAAAACCAGCGGGGATTGAGTCAGTGGAAGAAAGTTCTGGAGTCCCAAGCAGTTCCTCTTAAAGGACCCACACACGGACTTACTCAGACTCACTACTTCTGAGCTCCAGCACCGGGATAGCAGCTTGAAAGGCACCGGTGGCATAGAGGGAGAAACTAAAGTGTATGGCATCAAGGCAAGATCTGGGGGACAGCTTTCTTCTAGACAGAAAGGCAGACAGGGGCCACTGTCCCTTTTCTGAACCCTCCCCCCACAAAGCCAGAGAGCCAGCAGGTTGGTGCCATATCTGAGACTCCATCAACCTCACTAACATTGTTTGTCGTGTCCTGGGGATCCCCAGAGACTCCATCCCACTCAACTTATGGGTCTACCCAAGCTGCTTTTCCATATGAATGGCTGGTCTTGGCTCATGCTTCAGAACTTCCTAAATCCTATCAAACAAGTAACAGCCAGGCTCAGGGAGCCCCCAGTCCCCGTACCTCTTGCTAAGTGGTCCCAGGCCCAGCACTAGCAGCAACCAGCCTAGATTCACAGCTTGGTTTTGACTGAGAAACCCTAACCCCAGCACAAGTAGCAGCCATCTCAGACTGCTTTACGGCTCTGGCAGGGTGCCCTGGGCAAAACACAGGTCGGGGCTGACCTTGGCCTGTACCACCTGGGAAATCCCAGAGCCCACACACCCAGTGGAGAGCTATAGACCACATCAGGGCACCACCGCCCTGCCCCTGCACCGCTGATCCTCCATGGAGGGTGGAGGTTGGTGGTCAGTGGTCACAGACAGTCCTTACAGCTGACTGGCCTGGGTAGATCCCTCCCATTGACCTGCCAACAGCAATCAAGGCTCAACTATAAGAGGAGGTTGTACTCAAGCTCACACAAAGAGCACATCTTGAGTACCCAGCTTGGGTGATAGGGTAGGCTGTGCCACTGGATGCTTCAGGACACCTACTATATTAGGCCACACTACCAAGACAGGGAGTCATAGTAGCTCTGCCTAATACACAGAAACAAACACAGGGAGGCTGCTAAAATGAGGAGACAATGAAACACGGCCCAAGTGAAACAACAGATCAAAACTCCAGAAAAAGAACTAAAGAGAAATAAGGAATCTATCAGATGCAGAGTTCAAAACACTGGTTATAAGGATGTTCAACGAACTTAGTGAGAACCTCAAAAGCATAAAAAAGACCCAGTTAGGAATGAAGGATACACTAATTGAAATAAAGAACAATTTTCAGGGAAACAACAATAGAGTGGATGAAGATGAGAATCAAATCAACGATTTGGAACATAAGGAAGCAAAAAAACAACCAATCAACAACAAGGAAAAAGAATCCAAAACAATGAGGACAGTGTAAGCACCCTCTGGGACAATTTCAAGCATTCCAACAGTTGCAACATAGAGATGCCAGAAGGACAGAAAGAGGAAGATATTGGAAATCTACTTGAAAAAACCATGAAAGAAAACTTCCCTAATTTGGTAAGGGAAATAGACATGCAAGTCCAGGAAGCACAGAGAGTCCCAAACAAGATGGGTGCAAACAGGCCCATTCCAAGACACATCATACATAAAATGCCAAAGGTTAAAGATAAAGAAAGAATCTTAAAAGCAGCAAGAGAAAAGCACTTAGTTACCTACAAGAAAGTTACCATAAGACTGTCAGCTGATTTCTCAAAAGAAGCTATACAGGCTAGAAGGGATTGACAAGAAATATTCAAAGTCATGAAAAGCAGGGACCTACAGCCAAGATTGCTCTACCCAGCAAAGCTCTTGTTTAGAACTGAAGACAAGATAAAGAGCTTCCCAGATTAAAAAAAAAAAAATACCCTAAAGGTGTTCATCATGACCAAACCATTATTATATGAAATGTTAAAGGGACTTATTTAAGAAAAAGAAGAACTTCAAAACTATGATCTATAAAATGGCAATAAATACATTTCTATCAACAATTGAATCTAAAAAACAAACCAAGCAAACAAGAGGAACAGAAACAGAATCATGGATATGTAGCGCATTTTGATGGTTGCCAGATGGTAGGCTGTGTGGAGGAATGGGTAAAGAGATGAGGAAATTAAGAAGTACAAATTGGTAGTTACAGAATAGCCATGGGGATGTAAAGTATAGTATAAGAAAAGAGTAACCAAAGAACTTGTACACATGACCCATGGGCATGAACAATGGTATGGGGAATTCCTGAGGGAGTGGGGGGTGCTGGGTGGAGGTGGGAAAGGGAGAAAAAATTGGGACAATGTAATAGCATAATAAAATATAATTTTTAAAAAGCTCAGGGTAGAAAGAAAGTATAATTAATCATCTGGGAAGGAAAACACAGATGAAGCAAGGTGGGTCATAGTCGATCACTGTTGAAGCCAAGGGTTCAGTATACTAGTTCTTTTATTTTTTATATATATTTAAAATTTTTGATAACTTTTTATCATTAAAAAAAGAAACATATATATTCATAAAACTTCTAAGTATTTATGAAGGCAAGACTTTCTTTCCTGTCTCCCTAAAGTGCCTCAGGGAAATCTGCTCAACATGGTAAATCACGTGGGAGAGAACACAGGAAAACAATATTAGTTACTTACATAAAGAGGGCACCATATTTATTCTTTAATATATATATTTTTAATCCTCACCTGAGGATATAGTTATTGATTCCAGAGAGAGAGGAAGGGAGACATAGAGAAAAGGAAAGAGAAACATCGATGTAAGAGAAACATTGATTGGTCACCCCCCACACGCACTCTAACCGAGGACAGAACCTGCAACCTAGATATGTGCACTAACTGGGAATCGAACCTACGACCTTTCAGTTTACAGGATGCTGCTGCAACCAGCTGAGCCACATCAGCCAGGGTCTTTACTGTATGTTTTAAGTTTACATATTAGTGTTATTATCCATAGAAAAATAAGAAGGTGTGCCCCCCCCCCCCCAAGTTAAATTAATATAGATTGCTTTCTCTGATACCAAATCTGCTGCAACAAAGATCTGAACAATGATTTCCCATCTTCACAGGATTCTGATGGAGAATGAAGCAATTACATTCTCTGGATCTCAGTCTCCTTGCCTGTAATATGTAAGAATTGGCCAAGATGACATTTAAATTGTGTTTCAACAGTGACGCTCTATGATTCTTGAATTTATTTACCAGTATTTACCAATAATTCTTCCTGTACCATGGGATATGTGATAAGGATTAACTAGGTCCCAGATAGAGATATGCACAGAGTTAAGTCTCAAAAACTCATGGGATTTAAGCTTGTGAAAGTCAAGTTTCATTTCTCGTATTATATTTACATAAATGCATTTCTCCTAATCACTTTATTATTAAACTTCTTACGGTTAAAATTACTAGCTGTGTGTGTGTGTTTGTGTGCTTTGAAGGGAAGGAAGACTGGCAGGCAGTCTGGAAAAGGATTCTACTCTCCTGAAACTGTCTCATTTCTATCATGAATTTTTAAAATCTGACATACAGTCAGACCAATTTTAAGTCTTAAGCATTTCAAAATGAGTTTGTGATGACAACTACTCCACATCAATTTCTCAATCACTCCACAACCTTTTGCAACCTGGATTAACCCTACCAGTGCCATGAACTCTTCTAAGACTTCCTAGGGACACAGTTTACAAACTCCTCCCCTACTCTCCATTCTTTTTGCCTAGTCAGCAGGTTTTAGACTTCTGGTCTCCACTTATTCCTGAAATACACTCCTCCCTGTGCCCAGGCTGTCGTACTGTGTCCCTTACTGAACTCATGTATTCTGATGGCTCCAGGTCCAGCTGTCAAGACAAATAAATTTGTCATTCACATAAAAGGTCTTGAAGGGTTTTGAGTAGAGAGATGACATCATAATTGTGCCTAAGAAAATTAATCCTGTTGCCCTATAAAAGAACAAAGCAAGCAAACCAGACAGACAGAAGGTTGCTGTAATAGCCTCCAAGGTAACTGCTAACAAGAAGTGAACCAAGGCAGATATCAAAGAAGAATCAACAAAATTTGATTCCAAAAATTATATCCATCCTTCAAAGGTTAGCTCAACAACCTGTGTACCCTCTCCACCGACACATCTGCAGCTCGTCCTAGTTAGAAACCACCCAGACTTCAGCACCCTTCTCACATGTTAACTGTAATAATGACTGGAAGAATATGGGGCCATATCCATATTTCTCTTAGAATTCTCCACAGTAGCAAGCACACAGGAACTGCTCGGTAAACACTGGTTAAATGAACACGACATTTTTTCTGGTCATCGTTACTGAAGTTTTCATGTGATTCCATAAACTCAAATGCATATAAAAATATGGTGATATATCAAGAATTATTTGTTTTATGACATTCTTCAGCTCACAAGTGATATAATAGTCATAAGCTAAATGTCCAACAATAAAAAAAATGGTTAAGGACCCAGATGGCGAGGACTAAGTGGAAGCTACACTAGCCTCCTTCCAGGATCAAACTGGAATTACAACTAAATTATAGAAAAATCAACCTGAATAACCAACTGAACACTAGCTAGACAGAAGCCTTATAACCACGGACAGACAAAAAATCACTTCACCACAACGTAACTGGTAGGGAGTGTGGAGGTGTGAGAGGGCTGGCTGGGCTCCCACAGACGGCCGCTGAAGTTCTCGAGGGATATTTCAGCAACCAATGGTTTACCCCGAGAAGTGTGGGATCTAAACCCCAAGATGGGCCCCTCAGCCTACAGCACCAAGGGCTGGAAAGGAACCCAGATAACACCCAGCTGTGAAAAGCACCTGGGATTCTGTCTGCTAGGGAGAGACAGCTGGAGAACTGTAAGTCTCTTAAAGAGCCAAGACACAAAATTTCATTTGTAGTCACTTAACCTTGTTTGGGCTGGGGCAGGGGGAGGGCAAAATGGACAAATGGACTAGAGACACTTGAGGAAAGTCTGGGGCTGGTGGCTCTGGGGAGAGAACTGAAGAAACAGCTGCCAGGGCCCCTATGCTGAGTCCTCCTCCCATACGGCAGGAGCCATCTTTCTCAGGCAGAGCACGCCTCTCCAAAGTGGCAACAGCCTGAGGGGGAGAAACAGCCCCACCCACCGGATTACTCTGCCCCACCCTGTGGTGCTCAGG